>BQNB010010346.1:0-84183 GCA_026074375.1 Tanacetum coccineum | reverse complement strand
GTGTCACCTTGGTAATGGTGAGGTGAACAGTATTAATGGTCGTTACGTAACGATCGTTAACTTCTTTTTAATTTTTTTTTAACTTTAATATTAAAAAAATACTCCAACACAGATTTTACGTAATTGGTCATTCCTTAAGGACTAACTTTGCAACGGACCGATAACTCGGGGACTATTTTCGTAAATAGTTTCATCGACAATTTAATAAATAGTCCTTGGTGTTACCCGTCCGTTTCAAAATTAGTCTCTCACGCTCCGCGACGAAGCACGAGTTGCAAACCTCGTTATCTTTATAAGTTAAAAACATGAAATAATATGTTATATTTAGTTGCTTGAGAGCGGTTAAATTCATAGTATGAGTGATTCTTTTTTTAAGATGTAGACAATTTATGCATGTCAAAATTTATTAAACACGAGGCATTTAGACACGTGCGATGCACGAGGTTTGTTCCACATGTAAGGGTCTTGTCTATTTAGTGAAAAAAACTTAAATGTGCATGCATTTTGACTCAAGTCGTTGATGTCGCACTTTCGCTTACCCATAATTCGCACTTCCAATGGCATGAATTATATGGTGCAAGATTTTTAAGTGATATTTTTATTCTTATGAAGTTTAGTCATTCACGATAAAAATTCAAGAGACACCTAGAAAAATGGCATAATGTCACCAACATTCATAAAAAAGTAAAGCAAATATCCGTACTAACATTGAACCCATAATTCGTCAATACAAACACACATAAACCCACATAAAAACATCTAAATAATCTGTATAATAGTTAATTTCATAATCCTAACCATACAAAGTCGATTGAAATAGCTAAAAACCATAATATGGATATCAAATGGAATCAAAACATGCTAGTGCTACAGGAATTTAAATCCAAACAACATTGGATCCATAAGAGAATTCAGAATTATGCAACTTTTAGCCTAACATGTTTAAGAATACGGGTGTGAAATTTCTTCAACGAAATTTGTGGTTATATATATTTCGTTTACAATGTTCACGTCATATCCTATTTTCGACCTATAATCACTATCATGGATGATCGGAACCCACCTTTGATCAAGAACAATAAGGTTAGTCGTGTTAATTGTTGAGGGGTTTTTGGCATTGTTCTTGAATATTTTGCTATTCACTATTCAGAAATTCAGTTTTATAATTATTAGTACTAACATTATGGTTTGCTGATGCTAAACCTCAAAATTGAAGTATTGTTAAACCGCATGCTAAGCAAATATCAAGGAGTTTTTAAGCCCATAGGAAAGAACATTGCAGAAGGAAAATTTATGTAGTATGCTATAATCTCTAAACCTATAATTATAGAGACTTAATATTATAATTATTAACTAATATTAACATAATAATTTTATAATGATTAATACTAACATTTATGGCATAAGACTCAATCTTGTAATAGTAACATTTATGGCATGGGACTCGATCTTACTATTCAAATTTTTATATATGGAAAAACAACGCAATGTCTCCAACATTCATAAAAGTAAAAAGGTTTTTGGCATTGTTCTTGAATATTTTGCTATAAATGTATCTAAATACATACATTATAAAATTATAAAATTATAAATATATAGATATTTATTTATGGAAAAATGATCTCTGCTGTTATCTGCAGGGAAGTTTTTTTGCTGCTAGGTGTAACTCAGGGACCATTTGTGTACATCAGGGATGTTATCAGGGACCATTGTGTAAATCAAGGACCACTTTTGCATTGCTACAGCAGATAACTCCCTGTTGTTTGCTGCAGGGATGTTATCCCCTTTATTTATTTGTAAAAACCAATATCATAATTATTAGTACTTGTTAGGAATCGAGAAAAGACTCGATCACTACCAAATATATTAGTTCCTAGCTCGTAGTGAAACCAATATCATAAGGGTATTTTGATCATTTTAGTTCGACAAAGGACTAAAAGTGGAACCCACGGTTTCCCACACGGATGATTTTTGTAATTTCGATACCCACACGGACCAAACTTGCAATTTGACCAAACTACAAGGACGATTTTTAGAATTTACTCTTTGTCTTGAAACTCAAAACTAATCTCAAACACTTCAATAACAACAACAAAAACACAAATCAAGAACACTTAAACAACATCACAATAACACAACTCTCACTAATCATTGAAACTATCTAATATCATCATATCACACATCAATCAACTCATTACTTCAATTCATTCAATCATGTCTACTATGGCAGAGCATGTTTGTAACACCCCCAAAATGGGTCGCAGCGGAAATATGTCCGAGAGTGTTACTTCATGTATATATTGCACAAGATATGAGAGAACGACATCTAAATGAGTCGTTTGAAAATTAATCTCGTTGATTTAATTAAATTTAAACTTGTTATAACATTTGTCCCAAAGTTGCATCAAAATGTAAGACTGAAATAATACAACGAGATTTGACAGTTTGCATGTAAAAAGAAATCCATGAATGTAATCTTGTAAAAATTTAGACTCTAATGCACATCAATTGCTTCAAGCATCTTATTCACCTGAGAAATACATGCTTAAAAGTGTCAACATAAAGTTGGTAAGTTCATAGATTTATATAAATATAAATGTAGGATAAAAAGAGTTTGGTGTCTATTGCTTCACCACAGTATCATGAAAAGTATTTAACAATTAGTGACATTCAATGAAAGTAGTGTGGACCACAAGATTTCAAGTGTGTAATAATGTAACACATACAATATCACAAAATGTAATTACGACTGCACTAAGCTCATGACACTAATGCTACGACTTGTATGTGTGCAATTTAATGCAATTGAATGCCCCGTGTTAATGTCAACCCGTAACATCTAAATCCCATTTTTACTATTCCCAACAGCCACATCAGTGAATAGTGTGCAGGAAATTTCATGTCGTTGTCCGAAAATAGTCCAACTTTGTTTAAGTTTTACTCATCCGTTATACACTTTTAGACCTCAAAACTCGCATCAATATAGCGAAAAATCATTCTAAGAAAGTTTTTAGTTTTATACATAAGCCGATTCGGACCCAAAAGGCCTCAAAAACATAAATTATAAAACTGCCAGCTTTATGCTGAAAAACTGTTTTGCCGGTATTGTTTCAAATCTAGTTTTAGCCATAACTTATTCGTTTTAAGTCTGTTTTAGCGTTCTTTATATGCACGGAATTGTGGTAAGATATATTAACACATTTTTAAGGTTTTGGCTTGACAAAATATCCGCAGCCAACTGTTATAAAGCTGCTGCCCCTAAAGGTGTTTTACAAACTTTTCGTCAAGTATTTCTACTCCATTTTCATACCACAAATCCACTAGTTTATATATTTCAACCACTTTCAAAATTCACAATCATCCACTAACCTAATCCCATCCAACACTTCATAATATCATTAAATAATCATAAGATCAAATAAGCTAGTTTATGAATTATAAACCTAACCATATGTCTAAAATCATAAGTAAGTAGTGTTTCTTGGTTTCTTTGCAAATGTTTATAAAAGTAAACTATTTGGTGATATAACTTTATAACTAAGATGTTTATGTATAAAAATACATAATGTAAGTATAGAATCATGAAATAACATAATCAATATGTATGAAAATCAAAATATTGAAAGTAGTATGCTTACAAAGTAGATAATCAAATAGAAACCCCAGATTTAGATTCTAAACCTAAAATCCTTATGAAAATCCTAAATTTTGATTATGAAAACCCTAACTTAATCTTGTAAAACCCTTGCTTAAAATAGAAACCCTAACTTGTAAACTAACTTGAAACACCTTAGATTATACCCTTGGTTAACCTTGTATGCTTGTAAAATCAATAAAATGGAAACTATGGATTTTGTTGGAAGCTTATTTGAGCCGTGGGTTTTGCTAGTAAATGGGGAAAGATTTTTGATTTTGCTAGCTTGTGAAGTGTGAATTGTTAGCTAGTTGCTTTGGTCTTTATATACAAGAAATATCAAGGGGACAAATTCTTACACAATCTTAAGAGATTAGAGGGTGCGGTTGGTGTTGATTGGTAAGGGGAAGGGTGTGGTTTTGTCATATATTGTAAGGAAGTTGATGAATGTTGTAAGAATAGTTAGTAACTTGCACATGGTAAATTTCCAAGTGAATTTTGGTATCATTTTGTGTTGGTTTTGAATGTTAATCGGACCTAGGTGGTTTTGGGGTAAGAATTTTATAAATTTTGGTTATTGTGTATAATTGTGGGTATTTGGTTAAGTGTAGGTAGGTAGAATGGTTTACATGCATGCAAAAAGGTTCCAAAATGCAAAACGTAAATGTTTTACGTAACGTATAAAAATAAAATATAAAAAGTTATAAATTATTTTCGTAATAATTATATAACACTTGTTTGATGTAAACTTTTATTTATTTAATGCCGGTTTACGTTGATTGTTGATTTTTAGTTTACGCGATTTAACTAAACGGTTGAAATTAAAAGTAAACGCGTAAAAGTCTAAAATAAATAACTGAGAGTTTGTAGTCGTAAAATGACCTGAATTTACGGATTGTTACAGTCTCCTCGTGTTAAAAGAATTTCATCCCGAAATTCAATTTCAGTTGCCTTCCGGAGTGGTGTTGGTGAAGAGGTGCATGTACTCATTGCGGAATAATTATCTTAATCCTTCAAAACGTAGTAACCGACTTTTGTTTACTTAATATAGAGAGTCTCATTGGGACGGGTTCCAACTTGTATATACCACTTAAAATTTTTTAATCCTCGACATTTTCCTTCCTTAATTGCTTTAGCTTGAGCATCCAAGATTTGTGACGGCGGTTAAAAATCTATTTGTTGTGACTATACTTTGAATCCTAGTAGTCTTATCCGTTCCTTTCGGCTTAAAGTGGCAGCTATAACATTTTCCTTTACAGGGTGATAATCAATTTATACTTATGAAGACGTCACAATTACTAAGTTTTCACGGTAATACGTCGACGTTTGAATGGGTGATCTAGTAAATTCCTTGATGACGGCTAAACTCATTGGCGGATTGTTCTAGGGTGACTAATGACGCGTCTCGACTTTTTGGCTTAAGATTTGGTATGAGATGATGCCGACTTTATAAAGTAAGGTGGTGTAAAGGTCTACTTTGTTACTATGATTGCTAATTTAATTTCCCATGACAAACATGTTTTATGAATACAAACACAAAATTTTTGCATTTCGGGTATATAAGTAAAGAGTTGATTTTGTCAAAAGTTTTAGGGTGACTACTACTCAACATGGTATGGTCCTTCCTGAATTATACATCGGTGATCAGGCTATGTATAATTAAGGACTAACGATGCAATGCTCATTTTCGTCAAACTAAGGTTATTTTCATACAAACTAAGGAGTTATATACTAGGCACTACGTAACAAATAGTTTTAACAAGATGCAAAATGATTCACACGATGAAAAGCGTAAGGCGTCTGTCATCTTATCTGGATGCGACATCAACAATGTACTCTTGCGAGAAAACCGTAAAGACTGGCTTACAAACAAGACTAAATAAGCTATTGGGTGATAGTAAAATAATTTATGTGCATGAAAATGGTTTCACAAAAGTAAAACCAACATGATTCATCCAAGGTCTGAACAAGTAACAACGTGTTTTTAAGATGATTGCAAAGTAGTATATAAGAATGATAATGAGGCTAGTCTAATCAAGATCTGGTGGATCTAATATAGTTTTATAAGAATGATATGAAAACTTGGTTTAAAAATAGTAGCAAAGATTAATTATAAAAAGATAGAACAACATGATTCTCTCTATGTATCTGTTAAAAATACAGTACATACAAGGTCATTAATAGAATAGAGGAAGGACACTTAGATTATATATGTCAATACAAAAAAGTTTATAAATGCTGTTTATCAATTGATAGAAAGGATCTTTATTACGATCTTACGCAACTTTTCGTTCATGTGACGAAATACCAAATAGTATCAATGAGGCCGGTATCAAAACACAGTTTTTGAGAGAACTCATGTGAACAGTCATAATGTCTACATACAGCAAAGCGACTTTATAACAGTAGGTCATAATAGTTCGCGAATCGATGACGAAATAGTTTATAAAATGACCATGGAAGCAGTTTATGGAAGACAACGAAATAGTTTATTATGTGGTAGTGAATTGGTTTATAAATTTAAAACTTGAATAAAATATATTTTAAAATAAAATACGCATCAACTCAATCATCAATAGACCCTTTCATTATGGAGCAATTAAAGTCCCTGCAACTCCAACTACACTTGCATGCACAAGAGATAGAACTTATGAAGATCTCACAGAAGCAGAAAAGATTCGTGAACCTTGTGACATAAGTGCAACTAACATTGTTCTTCAAGGCTTACCACCAGATATTTACAGTCTTGTGAATCATCATACAGTCGCAAATGAGATGTTTACAGTCTTGTGTAGCATGGTTAACTCTTAGAGTACTAACATTATAATTTTATAATTATTAATACTAACATTTATGACATAAGGCTCAATATTTGTATATTATTGATAACATCAAATATTTAATACTCTTTAGTGTCATTTTATCTCCTAAATCACCTGTATTTGTATCTCTAACACTTGGAAATAAGATATTTTCAGTTATTTTGAAGCTTTCAGGTAAAATGCAGATATTTAGCATTTATGGAAGTAAAGGAACGAATTATGTAATTATTTACAAGACGTTACGGCGTAAACCTTTCCAGGGCTACGCCGTAACTAATCCCAAGCAGGAACGCGATAGTAGGAGGATAATTACGACGCAATCCATTCAATGGTTACGCCGTAAGCACATATATGGAAGGAAATCGTGATAATATTTACCGGTACTGTGCATTTAGCGTAACAACCCACAAGTTATGACGAACATATAATCAAGAAAGAAAACTATCGTATCTACCTCAATACTCATCGACTTTTTTTGAGAAAGTGAATCAGCAATTACCGAAAACTAACGAGCGTACAACAAGAATAAAAGGTTAAACACATAACACACACTGGAAATTTATGGAAATACGTGTTTACCAATGGTTTATGGCATAACTGGCTTCGTGTTGAAGTCGTAACCATTCAAGGCCCTATAAACTTAAATACGTTTTTGCATACAAATCCAGTAATCCAAACTTCTCATCCCTCCAACCTAATCTTCAACAGGTCATCTGGGAAACAAAAGGTCCCTGCAGCAATACTACGTGCTGACTAGAAGGGAAGAGTTAAAGGGCGAGCATGTAGACGTGTGACGAAATTTAGTTTAAGGCGTTTTGTAAGAACTATTAATTTTTACCGTAAACGTATACCATACATTTTTCCCTAAACCAATGCAATCGAGTGTAATTCACCTTAATACCATTATCATCTTTGAGTTTCTCATTTGAATCTCTTTAACTTCTTTTAGTTTCTTATTATCATAATCTGTATCAAGCTTGATCTGTTGCAAGAAAATCTTGACTGTTTGACTTAGACTTGGCTTGAGAGAACCGCTAAAGCTCACAAAGTATACCAACACTATCACTTACGATGTTCAATAAATCACATAGTTAGTAGTATCCATTTACACTTGGAGGGTCGATGTATACCTATGACATCGGTTCTCTCTTGATTCTTGGAAATAAAATTAATACATTTTGCAACGTTTCTAGCACCAAAATCATTTAATTATAATATCAACTTCACGACCCTTACCTGTAAAAGAAGATTAAGCTTTTCCATTGCCAATCACTCTGGTATTAGGAGTGACCAACATTCGAGTTACGGTTGGGTTAGCATTTAACCACAAGAGGAATCAATTACTGAGAACTAAGGTAAAAGTCAAATCTCCCCTCGGGGTCAATTCCACCTAAAATCATAGCTAAATCATGGATGCCCGTTCTAGTTTTTGTGGTCACCACTAATCATTCTTATGTGTATTAATAAATTGCTACAAGAAAAAGAAGCATAGGATTGTTCTCTGATCAGCTTGGTGTAAGGTATAACCGTACTATCCTAGTTAAAAACAACTAATTCGTTTTAAACAGACAACCTCTAATCCTTTCTTTCCTCTTTCCTATGTCTCCAATAACACTTACATAAACTACTCTCACGGAGACGACCTCAAAAAGATCTTACCCACTTATTACACTCTCTTCACACGACCCGGATTTCCTCTGCCCGATATTTGCAGTCTTGTAATGCGAAAAACGATTTATAAATGTAATAACTTAGGTTAATTAATATTTCAAAAAAAAACAAACGCAACAAAACAATTATAGATTAAAGATACAGATACACAGAATAGATTTATAAATCTATTTAATTACATTTATGGCACAGACTAAATCTTTAATATAATCTACATTTTGAACGTCCATGATCTTTAGTACACTTACTAAGATATATTACACCGATTTCAATAATATTCAACCCAGAAAGGGATCCCTACCAGCCGAACCTCCGAATAACTAAATTATTCAGCTCGAATCACGATTTCACAACATACCTACCTCGAAGGTATTCCCTGCCAGCCTACGAAACAGACGCATCATATATATGGGTAACCCCCACAAATTACCCACATGAAGGAACAACCCCTATATGCGAGAGCAACTCGAACTTAGCAGACCTCAATCGCATATGAAAAAAACCTCCCAAGGTCACTCCCTTACCAATAGCCAACTAACTAGCCCACATTGATTATCATAAATTATAATTAATCAATTTATTATACGAATATCTCGATTATAAAATTATACAATGATATTATACCTCTCTCTTATATAAAAAACCAGGATCGTAATTCCATGAGTTCTAATAATTCTTACTTACATGCACCCTAGGAGTTAAATACCCGCAATACAACCTACCGGCCCTTATTAAAACCCAGGAATCTGCTACACTCTTAATTTTACTTATCTACCTACGTACACGTGTACATCTCCTTTCTCTACCTTCACACACACACACGTCTCTAGAAGCTTTTTCCTCTCTCTCAAACAGATGTCACCGACTCTTTATTCCTCTCTCTCTAAAGCAGATATTTGTTTTCTCACTAAAAGCAAATCATTTGGTTTAATGCGACACTTTTATCCTTTATAAGCTGAATTACAATATGACCCAAGAATGATTCGTTGGTGATGGTAGTTTTGGTCGCACGATTGTTGTTTCGTCTTGGGGTTTAAAGGGTCGGGGAGACCATTAGCATCATTGGGATTACTATCCTGCGTTTTAATATTAAAGATATTATATAAAGGTATAATAATTGTGGTTTGTTCTTTGCTTGGTTGTGGTGTTTTTCTTTGGCGTTATTAATCTTGCAAAAAAGGAGGTATATGTTTTCCTGTTTGATTTCATGATCTGTATTCTTTTTCTTTACAATTATGGTTTATGGTTTCGACTTGCTTATACTTTGGGCTTAAGCTCTTTTGATGCCACCGCTATTTTCATTGCCGCTATCCATGACGTGCGACGATACGATGGTTGTGTGACGATGTATGCTAATATTATTATTGCCTTTAATATTTAAAGACATGACTCGGGATTAAAAGCATTGTGCCACCAATCTGGAACTCAGGTTTATATTTGCAGCCATGCGTTTCATTTACAGTGCACTTTGCTTAGGCGTATAGTTACACTTTGGCCCAGCTTATATCATATTAAAGCTTGTTGCTTCGGCCCACGGATCTTGGCGGTGCAACCACACCCGTGATGTGGTTGAAGTCACGGTGCGGATTATACAATTTGAGGCCACACGTCACATTGGCGGGCAACCACACATTTGATTGATGTCGTTGCAACGCATGGCGTGAGTGTTGGTTGCGTCTCTATAACTTTTGCAACGCTGGAAATTCGGATTAAATGCATATAAATCGGTTAATGCCTCGCCCCGACTCCCTTTGAAACCAGGTATGCTTGCAGTTAAATTGATCCTCCTATTGTGTTTGCACGAGCCTTATCTTGGAATGGCAACACGAGAACATGTTTGCAGCCATGTCCTTTAACCTGATTATCTTCATTGTTAGGTGATACGCTTAATATTAGCGTGTATGATCTGGCCTTTCGATTGTGAGAAAGTAACCTACTTTAGGCGATGATGACATCTATTACTAATAACGCGTTGTTTCATAGTGTACCAAGACTGGCGAGGCAACCACGTGACACATGTGGCTGCAGCCGTTTCGGTTCTCTTAATACGTCGTTGTATTTCTTAGTCTGAGCTAAAATTATAATTGACTTAACAAAAGAATGAACATAATGAAAATGTGGTGGTGCTGTTGTTTCAGTGTTGCATTTGGCCTTCTTGGTCATTTCATGATTTGGTTAGCGAAATAATAGGGTCTCATTTCTCTAAGGCTTACGATGATCATACAATACGGGCGCACGGATCTTGGCGGGGCAACCACACCTGTGTTGTGGTTGCAGCCCTGACGCGGATCATAAAATTTGAGACCATGTACCTTGGCGGGGCAACCACACACGTGATGTGGTTGCAGCGATGGCGTGTGTTTCATTATGTTTCTATATTTGTTACAACAGGCCTCGGGTTTAAAAGCGTTTAATGCTAATGCCCGCCCCGACCCTTTTAAACCAAGGAATGTGGGTTAAATTGTATTTTGGTTTGCACGAGCCTATGGTTTCTCATTGCTTATGCTTTCGGGTCTTCGCTTGCATATGCTTTGAGCTGTGAGAAAATAACAACTACCTATCGCTTATAATTGTCTTAGTTATGCTAATGCCATTCTTAAAATGTGCATGCTACTTTTAAGAAGTTTGTTTGGGGTTGCTTATGATTTCAGATTTTGTCTTGCATATGTTTTGTGCTCATGTTTCAAAATAAAAATTAGACATCGATTATAATGTTTTTTGTTGCCGCCATCCATGGCGTGCGACAAGAGCAACAAAGATTGAAACGCAGGATCGTAATCCCAATGCGTTTAAAGCACCCGGGTTAAATACCCGCCCGACCCTTTAAAACCCTTTAATATTAAAACGCAGGATCGTAATCCCAATGCGTTTAATAAATGCCTTTAATGCACCCAGGTTAAATACCCGCCCCGACCCTTTAAAAAGGGTGTGTTTTTTTCGGGTTTGGTGCCACAATCAATCCTTTGCTGATGTTTGGTTCACCTACACTCTCATGATCTGAAATGAGTAAATGTGTCTGTGTGAGTATTTGGAACCATTCTGCTATGGATGTTGTTTATTTAATTAAAAAGCAAGATTGTTGGTTTAAAAGCATTTAATGCCATATACCCGCCCGACCCGGCTGTCTTTAGGACTCGGGTTTAAAAGCATTTAATGTTAATGGCCGCCTCGAACCTTTACGCCTCGACCCTTGAAACAAAAAAGAGATGTCACTAACATTCTAATATGTTTCTCCTAGAAACAAAAAAGATGCACGGGGCAATCAGTTTTAGAATTTAGATGTATTACATAGAAGGCGATGATGACATCTATCACTAATGACAGGTTGTTTCATGGTGTACCTAGACTGGCGAGGTGGCCATGTCATATATGTGGTCACAGTCGTCTCAGTTCCCTAAATACATGATTGTATTACTTAGTCTGAGCCTTGTTTTAGTCTATAAAAAATATGTATTACTATTCTTTGCATTTCAAAGTTGGCATGACAAGCGCAACAACACGACAACTGGTTTAAAGGACGAGGTATTATCTTTCTACTTATTACGTTTGTATGCTTCAGCAGTCGGGGAGTGTAGAAACAGCAGGCATAGGAATCTTGAATCATGTATATAACATTTTTAGGTAAAATACTTATCTTTTAAAATAAGAAAACATTAAGGGCTGGCAAAGAGGTAAAAGTGTCGATTGAGATTGTAGCGCAATAAACTTAATGCCTCATTTTTTATATGTAAACTAGATTAGATGGTCTATGTATGATTATATTTAGTTAGCTATGGTTCCGAAATTGCATAAACAGGTTTTGGGGTTCATGTTGCGTCAAGAAGAGGTGAAGATCCCAACTTTGGAGGCTCATGAAAATAGATGATCCGAGATGGAAATGAAAAGAACGGCGGTAACTGTTTCGTACTTTTCATTTTTACTCTTTTTTCCCTTTTTTATAATAAGGGAGGAAAGACAAAGAATAAAAGTGCATCTCATCATTTTCAATTTATTAATGATTTGTTCTCTTTAATTTAACAAAATCATACGAATTTTAATATCATAGTTTTATCAACAAGAAGCTGAAAAACTGCCTCAGCAAATCGCCAAACTTCATAACCAAAACAGGTAACATTTATAGTCCAGTACTAAGGCATTAGCAGAATCAGATAAAAAAATTATAGACCTCCTAATTTGTAATTCATTTTCATCTATGATATTCAAAAATCTGATATTTATCGTTCCATAATTGCAGAATGAACTTTTATTTGCTGAAGTCGAGTACATGCGTAAACGGGTAAGTAATTTGCTTTTGATAACACTTTTAGGTAGTAAACTTTAATATTGTGTAGCTTTAAAAATTAGCTGTTGTGCAACCATAGGTCACTAAAAAAACTGGCTAAATGGCCGTAAAATGTTTGGAACGGGCTTAATTCTACAAGAAGCCCTTTTTTAAGTTTTTGAGGTTGATGATATGAACTGTATTATGAGGACAAAATTTCAAGTGATGCGTACTTTTAATTTTTTTAGGGTTTTCAGGTTGCTAGCAGCCGTCAAGACCAAAAGGTCACCTTCAACAGGTAAATATATCCAATGTGTGAATATGCATAAATGCAAGGTTTTAAAGTAGATTGTATATAGTTAATATGATATTGTCCATTTTTGCACCTTTATAGAAATGTGTTACTCTTACCTCATTGGTCGATAAACAGCCACATTGCATTGAAATTTAAGAAATCATCTGCTACTGAGGTTGATTTAAAAACATATCCGAAGTTAAAATTTGGTGATGCTTTCTTTGTTTTCTAATTTGGTGCGGTCAAATTCCTTGAGTAACAGGACCATTATGGATGATCCCTTTATCAGAAATTATATATTGAAGATCTTCTGATAAACGTCAAAACTCAATGTGGCTTAATCTAATCAAGCAATACACAAGAATCAAGATCCCATTCTTTTCAAAGTTAACATTATCGATACACATATGCGTGCACACATAAACACACTGATATTGGGTATGTATTAACTGAAATTGTTTTTTTCTTTCAGGAGCTTAATGTGTGAGAGGCTGATGTGGAACAGCTGTTGGTCTCACTGGTATTGGATAATTGAGTTTCAAGGCTATATTGATCAAGTTAATATGCTTATGGAGTGTGGTGGTAGGTAAAATCTCATATGCATAAACCATTTTGATTGTGAAAATGGAATCTTTTGTTATGTATGATTCTAATTGTGTGGAATTTGTGTTGTTGCAGGTCAAAGGGAATCAACAAATACACCAGTACACTGCAATCACAGGTGAGTGTTATATAATATATTGTTGTACTCTTAGCATTTTGAGCATGAGTTGTGTATTTTTTTTCAAGTTTAACACATAAGCGTCAAAACTTATTTTCTAACTTAGTTGGCTTGATGAGTAGTTAAATAAAATCACTAAGCAAGAAACTAAGTAATGTCTCCATGTCTATAGAAATAAGAGGGAAAAAGAAGTACGCGGAGGATACTTATTTTATAGGATAAACATTAAAGGTCACTGATATATCAGCTATAGTTACTTGGCTGCGACTATGAGAATTGGCTATAGTGTTTAGACCTTATAACTTAATCATGATGCTTTTATGCCTATTACTCGAAGAAAATTATTAAAGAATCATATGCAAAAAGTAGCATTAATGATTATATGATTATTTGTGAGTCTATAAGCAATTCTAAACACCCATGATTGTATTTTCCTTTTGGGGCCAAAGAAGTGATTTAATAAGAATTAGCGAGGCGCTGTGTTATGTAAAGTAAGATTGGCTGCCCTAAGTTAAGTGTGACCGTACCCAATATAGATCTGAACCGACGGTTGCGGAGCATGAAAAGGTTGTCAGTAGGAGTTGCCGTGTTTAGGATTGCTTATTCAGGTCCTTTTATGCTTATTTAAAGCATGATAAGGACATAAGCCGCATTCGGTAGCTAGCTTGCAATAGAAAGTTTCCAACCCACTTTCTACAAAAACCTTAACGTATTATGTGTACTCATATTTATGAAAGCACATATCTTGACAAAAACATATGCCGCTTTCGGTAGCTAGCGCGCTAAAAAAAGTTTCGTACACTTGAAATGTAGTAGCGGCTGTCTATAATTCATGGGTCAAAGATGATAAAACAATGCATTCATTTTGAGTTTAATGATCTTTTAGTTTCATTCTTACTCATTTAGTTAAGAACTTCACAAATTTAAAGGGTAAGAATCATTTATTGGGTAAAACAATGCATAAAACAATGCACTAATTGCTCATTGAATCGAGCCTAGAGAAGATAGAAAACGTAACGCATCTGTAAAGTTCACAAGTTGTATTTAACATGCGAACTGATACATATCTATTTAAACTTGCAGCACGGATGTTGATGAGCCAGCCTGAACTTAACAGGGAGCTAAAGACGAAGTTGCAATGACTGTTGAGTCAGCACGAACTTCCGCAACAGAGATGTCATCACCATTGTATGCGGCCTAGAGTTTACACATAAAAACCGCTTCACTTATGCCCTTCCTTTCACCAGTGCGGCATTAGATAAATTTCCTAGATATGCGCAAATGAGTAGTCACGGTGAGTAATCCCAAACACCCCCATAACTATAGAGTATACATGTTGTCTTCAAAAAAAATGATGCATCCCTATTTGTTTAAGGTTTAAAATAGGCACATCATCTTAATTGGGTTGCATCTAGCTAATTATGGATGGGTTGGGGCCTGGGTCAGGTGTCAAGTTGGCTGACTTCTTTTGTATGGGTTGAAAAAATATAATCTATATAAATAATTTTTTGTTATCAGGTAATAATTTAATTCGTCTGTGTGATTCATAGGTTCTGTACATTATATACACGTGGGGGCTGTCACCGCCTGATAGAGACATCAGTAGGGGCATCAGAGTTTTGCTGCGTCTTGAGATCCTAATTGCCATGGTTCCGCTAAGTGGCCTAAGTGGATTCTCTCATTCATTCCAAATTACCCAGTGCTCAATTTCTTGCTTGCAACTGCAGTTTATGTCTTGGTTCATTTAAAAAATATGCTCTCACCTTTTTAATTATATACATGCTATAAATATACTCATTTCTTATGTTAGTTGACGTTGCCTTGCTTTTGCAGATATCCCGTCGGCTCTTTGAACTGACAAACTCACTGAAATCAGTTTTTATACCCACGAAAAACGATCGTTAGCTGCTTTACAATTTTCTTGCTGGAGCAGCAATTTTTTCATGTTTATACTTCATTACATTCACCGTTGTTCATATTCCTCAATAACTAGTAAGTCCTCAATGCCCCTTCAAAACTTCTATTTGCTTAGTTCCCAAACTTGCATAATTGCCTTAGCACACTAAAGTAAATTATGGTTTTTGCAGCTGTAGGCAGTGGTGCGGTATTCTTTGTTATTGGCTACTGATATATATAATGGCATAGAGAAGTGTACATTCATAGTGGGTAGAGATGTGAAAAGTCGCGCGTGGGTAACAAATCAAAATATCTTGAGGGGTTGGATCGACTCAAAACACTTCTACGTCCATGTAATCTGTGTTTGATGAAAGTTTTGCAAGAACTGTGTCTTTGGTTCCATTTTTAATCCAACATCTATAGTTTTTTATTTGCAGTTTGCACGTGTGTGGTTGGGGATCTATATAAATGTATAGGCAGTTTTTTAGTAGTTTGTGTTTTAATGCTACGAGGGTAATAACCCTATAACGATTGGTTTTTGTTAATTGCTTTGAGAATTTGCGGCTAATCTATCTGTTCTTGGTGTCTAACAGATAATACAAACAAAACAAGACCTGTTGTGGCTTATATTGTTACGAATGTGAAGGCGCTCTACAAATAACAAAGTGAAATTAGTAATTGCACAAGCATTATGAGTATATGAACAAGCGTGACCTATTGTAAAACAAGTCAAAACCAGGTGTTACGCTGCCATGTACACTTGAGAAGTGGGCTATTTTTGAAATTGCTCTATTCTTGAACATTTTTATGTTTGCAATGTGGTTTACATCTTAGAAATCTCATGTTCAGCCATTTAGGATATGACCAATTTATCTATTAATCAGAGCGCTTGCACTCAAGTTTTAGCTGCTATTTCATGTATGTTACGTTGCTATCATTTGTACAAAAATGTATTCAACGTTTAATGTATAGGCTGGATCATATTTTCGTTTATGCGTATGATTAGTGGACCTTATAAATTCTTAGGCTACTTTTATGGGAATCTTGTCTTTGTGTAGCGTTAACGGAAAAATATATAGTGCAACCATTAGCTCTTTAAGAGCTTACATGCTCATGTAATGTTACTAGAAAGAAAAACACTGTGACCTTAAACGTAGGCAAAACCTGCTACAGCGAAACACCCCGCCAAACCACATTCATCCTCAAACGAATACCCGCGCTCCGTAGCGGAGCGCATGTTACAAACCTCGTTATTGCATATATCTCAATCTTTGACTCATTTAACCCTAAAGTGTACGTTTAGCATTTTACATGCATATTATCTAGCCGAAAACTAGAATTTACGTGAACCGGAGTTTATAATGTAAAGAGGATAGATGGGGGTCTACTTTTCTTGCTTAAGGAGCTTGTTCGTTTAATTCGTTTATTTCTAATGCAGGGTCGTAATTGAAGTTAAATTGGAAGGGTATCTCTTTCACGTGGGCTATCCTTCGGATCTAAATGTGTAAATTTGATCGTTTCTTTGTGAAGATGGTTTTCTTTACTTGTTTCATCATTTTCAGCTGTTTGTCTAGATAGACACCTCTCGGATCATCGTCCTATTTTACTCCGGGAGATGCTTGTTGATTTTGGAGCTACGCCGTTTCGGTTATACCATTCTTGGCTCTATCATTAATAGAAAGCGTGCCAACCTTTCAGTTAAGGGTATTATGATTGAAGGAGAAGGGTAGGTCGATCCCATTTCGAGTTAAGATGAATCTCGTAATACTTTGCGGACTAGATTTAATGGACCCAGGGTACGAGCCAGGCAGAATTAATTTTTAGTTTTTCCTAATGCGGTGACTTATTTGAGCAGTGTTTTCTGATTTGGAAGCATCTCGGTTTCGGACGGAGAAATTCGCAAAGCTGTTTGGGGATGTGAGAGAGAACAAATCTCACAGGTCCGTATGGATTTACTTTGAATTTTCCGCAAGTTTTGGAACAGTTGTTGGGCCTGATTTTTGTTATGAGCTGTCCAAATGGTTTTTTAGAACATGGGTTTTTTCGCAACTGGATGTAACTCTTTTCTTGTTACTCTCATTCCAAAACCTTAGACCCGGAAACTGGTCAGTGAGTTTAGGCTATCTAGCATATTGGGAGCCTATATAAAGTTGTTACCAAAATTCCTTGCTACTCGTTATGTCATTTGTCATCTCACGATTCATCTCAAAACGTTTCAGACTGCTTTCCTTCCTTAATCCGTCAAATTCTTGACGGTCCTTTTTATTATTAATGAGATGTGTGGTCCTGGTGTAAAACATAAAAATCAGCAGGCTATGTTTTTAGGTGGATTTTGCTAAAGCATACGATTCTATTAGCTAGGGATACCTCGATGATGTTCTTAATGCTTTTGGGTTTTGGGTTCGATGATGGCGGGTCCTGGATTCAAGGTAGTTTAAATTCGGGTAAAAGCTTATGTTTTGTGTAATGGAGTCTACTTCGGAAGTTTCAGTTTCATCGAGGATTGAAAGATGGGAGGACACATTGGCTCTTTTTTGTTTTTCTTAGTATGGAGTCTCTTCATCTTTTCTTTCAAACCGTGTTGTTGAAGCGAGGTATTTTTTCATAGGTTTTCGTGATTGATGATGCTCTCACGATCTCTATCTTTTTTATGAGGATGACGCATTTTTATGCGCGAATGCGTCTGTCTAAAGAGAAATTTAAAAGTATTTTGAATATTATATACTCAATTGCTTTTCCTACTTTCAGGAATGTGATCTTTAACCTAAAAAAAAGTCATATCTCGGAATTCGGGGATTCGTTGGTCTGATTGTTTCTGAAGCTGCTGTGAGTCTTGGATGTTCGGTGATGAGACTACCGTTTAATTACTTGGGGGAAGTTTGGTTGGAGGAATATGTCTTTGGTTATACATCCTTTAGGGATTGAGAGACGGTTACACAGCTCCCACGAAAAAAGATAAGACTTTACCAGAATTGGAAAGCTTAAAAAACCTCTAGTCTATAGGTGGCGCCTCACTCTCCTTAAATCTCGGTTGACTGGACAGTGGACTCCACTCCGATTTTACACACATGTCTATATTTAAGGTACGAGACAGTTATTAAAAAGACTGGAAAACCTTGTTGGAATTTTTGTGCCATGGTATTCAAGAAGGAGATCGAAAGATTACTGGGTTTATGTGGCAATTACTGTTCTCGCAGTGAGACTAAGAAATTCAGAGGCTTAGGGGTTTCTAGTTTTTTGCTCCCTTAATAGGTGGTCTTCGTTGCGAAGTGGGTTTGGCGCTTCCTTTCACAAGATAACTCTTTTATGGTTGTCAGCTTATTTCTGCCATTCACGGATCTAATATTTACAATCTTTCTACTGCGTATTTCAACATGGAATTTTATAATCAAGATTTAATTACCTCAAGGTTCAAGGCGTTGATGTTTTCTCCCATTTGCAAGATTAGGATTGGTTATGGGTTTGCACACTCGGTTTTGGAAGGATCTTTTGGATCGGTGTGATTGCACTTGATCAGGTTTGTTTACTCGTCTGATCGAATGTTTGCTTTAGATACAGAGAAATATCTATCGGTAGCCGGTAAACATTCCAGTCCCTCTCTTGTTTTTCTTTTAGACGTAATGTTAGAGGAGCGTATTGAAGAAAACAGCTTGAGGATCTTGTCAGCTTTACTCGATTTTTATTTTGTCCAACTCGAAATGATAGATGGTTAGTGATTTAAATGGAGTACGGTGTCTTTCGTGTTAAAGACGTGAGGAATTTGTTTAAGATGAGTATTTTTCCTTGGGCGGATTATTCTACGAGGTGGGTATAAAAAAATTCCGTATTTAAGTTATTATTTTTTCTTGGAAACTTGCACTTGATCGTTTGCCTATACTCGGAGAATCTCGTCAAAGGAAAAATGTCGTTTATGGAACGCAGTCGTGTCCTGTGTGTATGCTGATTCTTGAAGATTTATCAACTTAATCTTCACAATTGTTCTTTGGTAGAAGATGGGTCCGAGATTATTATGTCGCTGGTTGGAATTTGGGAGTGCAATCTTTTTCATCGTATCTGAATGGCTCGTTTGGTTTCATTCGTTCGTCGCAGTTTTTTTGAAGGTTATTTTGGAAGGCCCGTTTTTTATGTTACGTGGTGGAGTTTGTGGGAAAATTTCGGTCCAATTACTTTTCGCGAGGATAAAGGCCTGTAAT
This sequence comes from Tanacetum coccineum, assembly GCA_026074375.1. NCBI lineage: Eukaryota > Viridiplantae > Streptophyta > Magnoliopsida > Asterales > Asteraceae > Tanacetum > Tanacetum coccineum. The sequence goes on along the minus strand of BQNB010010346.1, from coordinate 64,690 downwards.
AAAGTGTACATTTTGATTGATATTGTTTACGATCTTTTTGTTGGTGTTAAAGCGGATTAGAGGATGTTCTAAGTTAAGTTTGTGATAGTTGGATTCAACACCCATATTTGATTTCTTTGTATATTTGTCTAGCATTCTTTTGCTAGAGTTTCTAATAAAGCTTTGCCCGTTCAAAATATAAAAAAATTTCAACTGAATATGTTTTTGGATTTTTCCACTAAAACAATTTCTTAAGATATACAAAAACACTTAAAAAAAGTAAAAGTAGAGAAGTACATAAAATTTTCTCAACTAAATACCCATTAATTTCTCTTGTGAGTCTTGCCCACCTAAAGTAGTAGTAATTATTTTGGTCTAATAGCTTAACAAAATCAAACGACGAGACAATAATTGATATGCTTATTAAAGCTATGTACAAGGTTGGTCTGTATCTTTTTTCTAGACCAACAACGACATATCGATGAAAAGGAAACACCAGAAACAATAAATAGTCCATCAAATTAGGTAAGACAAACCAACCAAACTATTATTGTATAACTTGATTCAATGATGTACCATTCATCCCAAACAAAAAACAAATAGATGATTGAAATAGTACTAATTAGTGTATTAAACTAGCAAATCAGTTTACACACAGACAAAGACTCTAGATATGCAAATTCACGATTGGGATCCTTTCACGTTGAACCTGAGAGGTAAAGTTAAGCTTTATGTGAGTAAAAAATTTAAGACTAACTTCGTCTCAAAATTATTGGCTACATACAAAAAACACACAGTTTAAAAAATATATCATCATTACATCTTTTTCTCTCTTAGTTTTTGCAAAATGACAGTTTTATTCTTAACTAATTGATTTAAAACTTCTTTAATGTTTTTAATAATAACCTTAGAGAAAAGTTCATCTGCATACTAGTTTATCCTCACACACCAAGGGACAAATCCCTACCATTTATTTGGATTTGATATAATGGTAGGGATTAATCTAAGATTTAATTTTATCTAATGAACAAAATTAAACCTTAAAAAACATCCACCACCCCTTCCTACCTTTGTGTTTTTTAATTAAAACGCATTTTCACCCCTATTTTTTTTAAATTGCATATCGCAAAAACCGTAAAACGTTAAGATACATAAATTACATCATCGTGACGAGCATTTAAATATCTTTCAATAGAGGGGCACTTTCACATATTTTCGACAAACTTTTTTTTTGTTTTTTTGGTATTTTTTTGTTTTTTCTCGATGCAGTATTTTGTTTGATATATCACTTGTGATATTACACTAATCTGTAAGTTAGAACACTTCACATGCTTTCGTAAAACGGGTATAATATTTGTGTGAAACTCCAACTGATTCATCGTTATTGGCATTGAAAAGTACACATTCTTAGCTTTTTAACCATTTATCACACATAATTTTTGGACTTTCAAATCAAAACACTTTATTTATAGAAGTTGGTGAATAACGAAGAATTTTATTTTTTATAATCAAACCCTTTTGAAATATCACATGTGATATAACATATCCGTAAGTTTGAACACTCAACATGATGTCATGAAATGAGCATAAATATTTATGTAAAACATTAAATGATTTATCATGCTTGACATTAAAAAATAAACATCTTTACCATTCTAACCATATATCAAACATAATTTGTGAAAATTAAACTAAAACACTATTTCCTCACAAAACTATGTTTTAACCCTTTTAATCCTACTAACAGTATAATATCACAAGCGATAGATAACAATGATTACATGTTAAAAATTTCAAAAAATAACCACAGTTAGTGTCACATTATATTGCTTTATCACTTGTGATATTAATTATATGTGAAATACCATGACTAATGTCACATTATATTACTTTATCACATGAGATTTTATTATTATTTATTTATCACTGGTGATACTACAATGTCAGGGGTAATAACTGTCAAGCTACGGGTGAATCTTAGTTTATAAAGGTATTGGTATAGGGTTTAGTGGTTAGGAGTTTAGGAGTTTTGGTATAGGGTTTAGTGGTTAGGGGTTTATGTTTTTGGTATAGGGTAGTGGTTAGGGTTTAGGGTTTTTAGTATAGATTTTAAAGTTTATGTATATATCACTTGTGATATTATACCTAGTGGTCAGGGGTTTAGGGTTTTTGGTATAGGGTTTAGTGGTATATACATAAACCTTAAAATCTATAACATCTCAAGTGGTATATACATAAACCTTAAAATCTATAACAAAAACTCTAAACACCTAACCACTAAACCATATACCAAAACTTTTCGTCTAAGTGGGGAGGTATGTCTGCAATTTTTGTAAACCACAGGGAGCACATTTGCATTTTTCTCGGTTATGGGTTTAGGAATTTTGGTATAGGGTTTAGTGGTTAGGGGTTTATGTTTTTTGTATAAGGTAGTGGTCAGGGTTTAGGGTTTTTAGTATAGATTTTAAAGTTTATGTATATATCACTTGTGATATTATACCTAGTGGTTAGGTGTCACACCCCGTAAATTCCCGGTAAGTATTCCGACTCACTCCGGTCATCTACTTTAAATTTTATACGTTACATTTAAATCTGGCAATTTACCGAGGAACTAAACTGCGTAAAAACTGAGAAACGTCACCGGACGCGTTCCGGCATCGGTTATAAATTATTTTAGGCATTATATGTGTTATATTAACTTTCCTGAGTGTTTCGTGATTTTTAATCATTTCCGATATTAATTTTAGGGTTTTATCCTTTAAATTTCGTTTTTCGCGTTTTTGACCAAACGGAACCCCGGAAACTCAAAATCTTTTCGTGTAAACTCAAGTTATCGATAATATTATACCCTAAGTCTAAAAATTTCGTTCATCTCTTTTTCCCTAGCCAAATGTGGCGCCTAAACTACAACAACAAGTATACTTGAACTCTAAATTAAAGATTTGACATCTTATTTTGAAAGTCCCCACATGTGTGCTGGAAGAGATGAGGAAAATGACTTATGAATGAGTCATTTCTCATGCACATATCACTAGTATGGAACCCATGTGTTTATTTACACAATACTTACACCTTTGACTCCATTTTGACCAACAAGAAAAGATATTATGCATATTGTGAGCCAAGATAGCAAAAATTTGAACATATAATGGTCTCCTTGTGAGCCCTTGTTGGCCGAACCACATATCACACACACTCTTGGTGTGTTGGTCACTTGTATACACCAACTAACCCATCAAACCCTAGCTCTTACCTATATATATCACACTATACTTCAACTTAGGGTTTTCATTTCACTTCCAAGTCTCCAACAAAAATCTTTTCTCCCTCCTCCTTGCTCCATACCCACGGCACACCACCACCATCAAACACCACCCATATCTTTTGATTCCTAGCAAGATCCAAGTGTTTAAAGTTCATTCTTAGTTATATCTAAGGTGTTGTGAAGCATTAAATCTTTGATTTCAAGACTTACAAAATTAGGGTTTGTAAGGTTATTTGGGGTTTTTATAGATCTATAGTTTGTGGGTATAGATCTAGTGTTCTTGCTACTTGCTCTTCTTGATTTGTAAGTATTACTTGAATCCTTGTTGGTTTTATCTATGTTCTTATAGATCTATTGTTATTATTAAAGATCCATGTGTTTGTGATAATTTTTACAAAAGAAATAAGTTAATAGTTGTCATCTTTTATAAATAGAAGTAATATTGTTACCACTTTTATGGTTTTTGTTTTATAATATGTTCTTGGTGAGATTGAGAGTTGATGAGAGTTGCAACAATATAGATTAGGTGGTTAAGGTTAGTTTTGTGGTGGATTAGTTATAAATAAAGGTTGAACTAGATTAGGCACTAATATGCGAGTTGGGTTGATTTTTGGTCGTATTTCGGCAAACCATACTTGCTGTCCCAAATTAGTTTGGTGGTTTTGAGCGACTTAAAAATGTTTTCATTAGGCGTAAAAGTAGTTTTCGAAGAGCTCATTTCGAATACATAATTTTTCATATATCACACTTTAAAATCGGACTTAAAACGGCCAAGTTATGGCCAAATGAAACTCGAAACATTTTTCGGCGAAACTGGAAATGTAATGACCAGATCAGCAGCTAAAATGGGCGATTCGGAGCCCTTCGGGTCCGAATCGGCCAAAGTATAAAACACGAAAGTTGTCCGGAATGAGATTTTACTATAATGTTGGCAACCGCTTAGCCTAAAAGTCGAAAATGAGAGACATTTTTACCACAAACCGGAAAAATAGACTTTTAAGAAAAATACTAAATAATGCTTGCTGATTGGAAAAGAAAAAGGGGGTTTCGGGCACTTTCGGACGATTTTGGATGTTTTAAAATTGGATTGCTAAAACATATAGAATGGTTAGGTAACTAGTTGAACACTAGAAATGTCATGAAGATTATTTCCAGAATGCCGAATTTAATAAAAAGTTTGGTTTATTAAAAATGGTACGAAATGGAATTTTAGGCGATTTAAACATAAGGATTTGGGGTTTAGAATTGGTTAAGCGATTTGTATAAAATATGAAACTTAGAAAATTAGGGGGACGCTATTAACGTTTTGTTGAAAACTAAAAAGTTTAAGAAAATAGGGGACGCTATTAACATTTTAAAAATAAAAACTTTCCTAAAAAGGAAAGGTTTCTATAATTAGTAACTTTTTGCAAGTGTCGAGATTTATCAAAGATGTTATAAATCTATCTAAGTCTTTTATTACTAAAACGCAAACACACTCGGATGCTCTAAATAATAAACATGGATGCTTTACTTGTTTACTTTACCGAATGCTAAGTCATACCCATATTTACTCTAGGTCGCGGCTAGACCTCCCTATACCATCATTGTTGTTGTGGTTATCACTTATCCTTGTTAAAGTGAGTTCATAACCCCACGTTTTTACTGATTTACAAATGCTTTATACTTTGGGGTGAGAAACATTGTTTGCTCTTAAATTGGACACAAGTTCTTTACGCGAGTTTTACATGTTTATGTGTTGCCTAAGTTTGCTTACAAACCTACTACTACCTGAATTATCATGAACTATTAATTTCTCGATCGGAGGACCGATTGAGGAAGCGCGAGTGAGTAAATAGATCTATTGGGACTAATTATCCCTATCCGATTTGGTTCCACTTAACGAAGAACAAACGAATATATGTCATGTCGATTATGCATTATGGTGGTCTTTGGTTTGGGACACCGATTAAGGGCAGGAATACTATGCGACAGGATGTAACATGCCCTGTTGATTATTAGATTCAGTGTCATGAGCTTAGCGCAACAGTATATACTTTTTATGTGATGCTGTATTTGTTATAGTAGTCACATACGTTTTGAAATCTTGTGGTCCACTCTTGTATTAACTTAAACCTATGAATTCACCAACATTATGTTGACGTTTTAAACATGTTTTCTTAGGTGCTTAGCTTGGATTGATTCATGATGCTATCTGGAGTCTATGTGCTATGTGACTTTGCCAATTTCAAGACTTATCTATTATTTACTCATTGTCATTAACAAAACTTTGTTATGCTTCCGCTACGTATAACTTAAATATTATGGGTTGTAAGACTTAAATTTATTTTCTTTTATGCAACGAGTAAATTTTTTTCAAACGTCCATGATTAGTGGTCGTTCTTTATTGCTTTGTGATCGGATTGTGCCCTTGGACACGTATTCCGTCCAGACCTCGTCTAGGGGGGGTGACAGATTGGTAATCAGAGCCAAGGTTATAGAGAACCAGGTAGTTATACTAGGTCTCGTCTATAACAAGTATGTGATCCTATGTGCCTCTTTCTGTGCTTACGTGTTGTCTATCCTTGCTGCATACATATATATGAGATTTCTATATATACTTGAGAGTATTACATATTGCCATATTTACCTTGCCATTCATTTTAGCATTTCTTTATTCCTTGCATGGTTTTATATAAAGGAGATTTATATAAAATTTTGCTTGTGCAGATCATGGCAGCTTCAGCTATCACTATTTCTTCTGATTCTTCGGATGAGAGTATGGGATCACCGCCCTCTCGGGTTATTCTTTTTGGTGATATTCCTACTGTTATTCCTTCTACTTCTGTGGTTGCTCTAGAGACTTCTACTATTGCTCCTGTTATTTCATCTGCCGCTCCTATGGTTGAAACGACTCTTGTTGCTTCACCCACTGGATTGTGTGACTTGGTTCCCTATACGGGTTCCGATTCTGATTCACCAGATGAGATGTCTTCACCATAGCACATTTCCCCGCTACCAGCTATTTCACCAATCTTATGCACCGATTCTTCTAAGGCTCCTGATTCTTTTAATGGACCACCATCGCAGGACCCTTATGTTGCTACCGTTGCTCATTGGAGGAGCAGGGTAACAGCACGTCCATCGTCATCATATGAGTTTCCTACTACTACTGTTACTGCCTCGCCCGGGATTCGTCGACGGTCAGCAATTCTTATCCGACCCGGGGAGGCTATTCCTTTTGGTCGACCTTACCGCACCTATCTTAACGGGCCGCAGAAGTTGTTGACTGCAAGGAAGAGAGTTGGACCTTTACCAGCTCACAGATTAGCATCAAGGCATGCATCACCTCGTTCTTCAGATCATCACTCATCTTCTTCCAGTTCATCTTCGGATTCTTCGCCAGTTCATTCTTTGGGTTTGGATGCATCAGATCAGGCTCATTCTGGATCTTCGACTAGAGATGTATCACCCAGATTGTGTTACCCTCCGAGGAGAGCACCACTACGTAGTGAGGCATTTCTCCGTTGGTGTGCTGCTCCATTATCTACTTTGTATCCACCAACTACATCAGAGTCATCATCAGGAGATTCATCAGAGAGACCCATGCATTTATCTTCACATTCTGCTAGACCATCTCGCAAGAGATGTAGATCCCCGGTTGATTCAGTACCATTATCAACGCTAGTTATAGGATCATTAACTCCTACCCGTGCTGATCTCTTACCACCTTGTAAGAGGTTCAGAGATTCATATTCATCTAAGGCTAGCATAGAGGAGGATGCCGAGGTTGGTCCTATAGAGACTGAGGTTGATATAGAGTTAGGTATTGGTGATGGGGATGATGTTAGAGATCATGTTGAGATTGCCCTTAGGGATGTCAAGGATGACACAGAGGAGTATGAGGCTGACGCCAATGCTAGAGACACGGCTGAGGTAGGTATCGACCCTATGACTGCACCGATAGTTGAGGAGGAGATTGTAAAGTCAGCTGGAGAGGATTCTTCTGACTCGTCTAACACTAGGGATGGTATTTTTAGGTCATTCAAGGATATGCCGATTGACCTGGATGATGTTGTGCGTGACTTTTACCATCACATGTCTAAGGTTTGGGTTGATAGGATTATCAGGATTAAGACTGCTCAGAGATGGTTGAAGGCCGATCAGTTGATGGCTAGTGGAGATAGAGCTAGGATGGCTGAGATGATATATAGCTTGAGGTTGGAGAACCTCAAGGTTCGTGCTATGTTGGATATTGAGAGGGATCGTGTGAGCAGCCTTCGTCTTCATATGTCCCTTTCACAGGAGGAGTTTCGTCAGATTCGTAGGGATCGTGATGATGCTCGAGGGAGACTTAGGAGGTTGGAGTCGTATCTTGAGAGGCATTTTGGTTTTCGCCCATAGTCTAGTTGCACCCTGATCATGTAGGACACTAGGCCGATGGTTAGGTCTAGATATTAGCAGTAAATAATTGTGGATCATGAACCTATTTTGGATTTGGTTGTAATCGAATTATGCTTTTATTTATGAAATGAAAAGCTTGTTTTGGTTCTCTCGTTTATTTATCTATATTGTTATTTATTCTTTCTGGCAAACGTGTTACAATTAAATTCTACTTCATAGCATGTATTAAATTATCGTTGCCTAACGTTTGTATATTCGTTTCAAAATCTCACTATGGGTTGTGTCTTGTGATGTAGAACAATGACAAACACTCGTTCTGGGATAACCCACGCCGCAATTGAAGAAATGATCAACCGACGTGTGAACGCAACTCTAGAAGCCCATCGAGTTAACCGAAATCTTGAACTTGGGAATGGGAATGACAATGGAAATGGTAATGGAAATGGTAATGTAAATGGAAACAATAGAGACGACAACGGTGACAGTAATGAGAACCACAATGTGAATGGAAGAGGCGATAGGTTGGTTTCTCGTGAATGTACTTATCAAGACTTCATAAAGTGTTAACCATTATGTTTTAAAGGAATCGAAGGTGTGGTTGGTCTGATAAGGTGGAGTGAAAAGATGGAGACTATGTTTCACATCAGTAACTGTCCGGAGAAATATCAAGTGAAGTATACTACATGTACCTTACTCGACAGTGCATTAACCTGGTGGAACTCTCACAAGAGAACCATCGGAACTAATGCCCCTTACACCTTGTCATGGAGAGAGCTGATGAAGCTGATGACCGAAGTGTATTTCCTGAGAAATAAGATCCAAAAGATGGAAACCGAATTGTGAAATCTGTTGGTGAAAAACAATGACATCGCTAATTACACTCAAAGGTTCCAGGAACTCACCATGATGTGCACCAAAATGGTTCCCGAGGAGGAAGATCGGGTGGAGAAATTCATTGGAGGTCTTCCTGATAACATCCAAGGAAATGTGATTGCTGCAGAACCTACAAGACTACAAGATGCTGTTCGAATTGCCAACAACTTGATGGATCAAAAGTTGAAGGGTTATGCTGTAAGAAATGCAGAGAACAAGAGGAGATTGGACAACAACTATGGAAACAACCGTGGGCAACAACCACCCCACAAACGACAGAATACTGGAGGACAGAATGTTGCTAGAGCCTATGTGGCTGGTAACAATGAGAAGAGGGAATATGAAGGTACTTTGCCCTTCTGCAACAAGTGTAAGCTTCATCATGTAGGCCCTTGCACCATAAGATGTGGGAAGTGCAATAAGATTGGACATTTGACCAGGAATTGTAAGGTTACCAATTCCACTACTTCCACCCAGAGAGGTCAAATGGTGAATCAGAGGGTTGTGACTTGTTTTGAGTGTGGTGCACAAGGACATTACCGGAAAGATTGTCCCAAGATCAAGAACCAAAACCGTAGGGACAAAGCAAGAATTCCTGATGCAAGAGGCAAAGCATATGTCCTAGGAGGAGGTGACGCAAACCCGGGTTCCAACACTGTCACGGGTACGTTCCTTCTCAACGATCATCATGCTTATATGTTATTTGATTCTGGCGCCGATAGAAGTTTCGTATCAAATACTTTTAGTACATTGCTAGATATCACACCCTATGCCTTAGACGTTAGTTACGCTGTCGAGCTAGCTGACGGAAGGACTTCAGAAACCAACACGGTGCTTATGGGCTGTACATTAGGATTGTTAGGACATCCATTTAATATCGACCTGATGCCCATAGAGTTGGGTAGTTTCGACGTTATCATCGGCATGGATTGGTTAGCAAAGAATCATGCAGTGATTGTCTGTGACGAGAAGATAGTACGTATTCCTTATGGAAATGAAATTCTGATCGTTCAAGGAGACAAAGGTGCCAAGGAGAAGAAATCGACATTGAGCATTATATCATGTGAAAAGGCCCAGAAGTATATGGAGAAAGGTTGTCAACTATTTCTGGCACAGGTTACGGTGAAGGAAAACCAAGACAAGTCGGATGAGAAGCGACTTGAAGATGTGCCGACTGTACGGGACTTTCCAGAAGTTTTTCCAGAAGACTTACCTGGACTACCACCCACACGACAAGTCAAATTTTAGATTGACCTAGTCCCAGGTGCTGCACCTGTAGCTCGAACCTCGTATAGGTTAGCACCGTCGGAGATGGAAGAATTGTCTACCCAACTACAAGAACTTTCCGACAAGGGATTTATAAGACCAAGTTTCTTACCCTGGGGAGCTCCGGTTTTGTTTGTCAAAAAGAAATACGGTTCTTTTCAAATGTGTATCGACTACTGTGAACTTAACAAGCTTACTGTGAAAAATTGATACCCACTTCTGAGGATCGACGATTTGTTTGATCAATTGCAAGGATCAAGTGTGTACTCGAAGATCGACTTGAGGTCTGGTTATCACTAACTCAGAGTTCGTGATGAGGATATTGGTATGTGCTTAATTACACATACATTTTACCTTTAAAAACGAGCTAAAATAACCAAAAACGGACTCAAAATGCCAACCCATGATCCATAAGTCTTTTTTGGCTTAGGTTTTATTAATTAATTATTATTATTATAGCCAAATTTCAAGTCCTGTGGTCTTTTAACAACTGCCACATCGGTATGCGAGCCGACCATGGTCCAGGAGTCTATTTCCCCACAACACTGACAAAACCTCGATGTGTACCTTACTTTCACCAGAAGGAATCTCTACGAAGTGATCTAAACTAAGATCCAAAAACCAAAGAAACTTTATTTATTCAACAATATTAACGTTTATTAAGCTGATGGGAGCAAAAAGCCACAATTAACCTTTATGAGCCTTAAAGAAATCCAACTATTCTATGTTTAGCATCAAAACTTATACTCTACTCTATCTTCTCTTGTTCTTCAACATTTTAAAAATTTCTATAATGAAAACATCGTGATTACCTTTAGCCTAGCGAATTAAGATCGCTTTAACAATAATAAAAACTCACATAGACTGGCCAACAATCTTAATTCTAATAAATAGATCTGCATATTTAAAGTCAATTTTGGGAACTTGTAAAGTCTCTAACTTTTTAGTTAGACTTGCTTTTTAAAGCTCCTTGGTATAATAAGATTAGCAAATCAATCTAATTATGTAAGGAGAAAGATAAGGATATAAAAACCGGTCGGGTTAAAATTTACTTTTCATTCTCACCAACGAAAAGCCTACATTCGTGTCACCTATTTTTCTATTTTATTTATTATTTATTTTATTTATTTTTTTTTATATATTTATTAACAATAAACCAGATATTAAGACTTAAAAATTTAAAATTTTTGCGGGAAAACAGGGTACGTGAGAACAACGGGCAAAGGTAGGTAAGATCATATCAAAGATATACTACCACATACTAAAATTAAAATTGTCACTCATTGATTATAGTCTAAGCTTAAAACCCCATACTAGAACTCAAAAAGTCGAATGCATAATCCAATGCTTGAAAAAGTATCACAAAAAACTCTTAAAGCCATTTACAAGTATGCCTAAAAAGCTCAATGTTAGTCGATAATAATCTAGGATAGCAGATTTTCCCCAACACTAATGGCATGCAAAGGCTTGTGAAGCTCGAGTGGACCGGATAAAAACACCGTACCGAGAGTCTCAAAATTTTGGTGTCAATCCTACATAACAATCACACACAAACAAACAAGAATCGGAAGAGTTCAAGCTCTCACTTCACATCCAATAGCTTTGTTTTTGGTAACCGAGTCACATAGCTTGACTCGATCCCTGAATTCATTCGTCCTTAGGGAAAGTGTGGAGATCTTGGACTACCTTGGGTGGTAAGTCCCCTCCAAAGTAATGCTTCACACGATGACCATTCACTTTAAAGTTTGGACCATCATGTTGAGATAGCTCAATGGTTCCGTATGGGCAAACTTTGGTGATGGTGAAAGGTCCTGACCAACGAGTTTTAAGCTTTCCTGAGAATATCTTTAGACGAGAGTTGAAGAGTAGAACTCGATCACCAACATTGAAAATGTGGTTTTTGATCTTTGAGTCGTGAAGCTTCTTCGTCTTCTCTTTATAAATCAAAGAATTCTCGTATGCTTGATCACGAAGCTCATTAAGTTCATTTAGTTAAAGCTTCCGGTGATCACCCGCGGTTTTAAGATCAAAGTTAGCATGTTTTAAAGCCCAGTATGCTTTAATGGTTTCTTGATTCGATAGGTAAATTACAAACTTTCCGTACACTATTAAGTAGACTTGTAGGTTCGTACAACCAAATCAGTGACTTAAAAGCGTACGAAATGCCCAAAAAGCGTCATCTAGTTTTGTCAGACCAGATAGGCACGATTTTTCTCCAAACCGCCTTTTCTAGATATTATCGTTTCAAGCCTCGATTTGATACCTCCACTGAGACCGCTTGTTTTGAGGGTGATTAAGCGATAGCTAAACGATTGAGGTGACACAATACTTAGACATTACTTTAGTAACTGAACCATTACAAAAATGTGGTCCCAAAGATCGCTTTATAAATAGCCTAGGCTTACCTGAAATTCGGGCAAAAAGAGACTTAAAAACTTTACTAAACTCTAGCCATCATTTGTGGGGAGCGCCTTTGCTTCCACCCCACTTTTGAAAGAAAATCAACGGTAACTGAGGATGTATTTATTATTCCCATGGTGAACAGATGCAATGGTCCCCCATAAAATCAAAATACCGCCATCCATTAAAGATTTCACAAACTTGAATAAAGCGTGTTTGATGCATCTCATCTCTCGTTGAAATTTTTACCTTCTTTGACACTTAATCAAAGATTTGGATCCACCGTATGTGCATACGATATATGGTTGGAGAAAAGAAACCAGCATCAAATACTTTTTGAGCGGTGAGATTGGCACTATGATGGCCCCCGGTGGGTCCTTCATGACAAGCTTTGAGGATATCTTTAGCTTCTTGCCCATGCACACAACGTTGAATGATTTGATCCGCACAAATATGAAAAAGATAGGGATCGTCCTAGAAATAATGTTTAACGTCATTGAAAAAATTTCTTCTTTTGTTAAGTCATCATTCCTTTGATGATAAAATTCCCGCATGGTAATTTGCATAGTCCGCAAACCATGGGGTACTTCCATTTGATATTAACACCAAGAGTCTCTAAAGAAAATTTTTCATTTATGTCTTTGTTTACTAACACATCCTTATGTGATGTCTCAAGTCAATATAAAAGATACTAGCCGGCGAGGTTCTCATATCTTCATTTTATCACGGATGGGTGATATCAAATTCATTGTAGGAGAAAGAACCCCACCCAAGAGCAACCTCGGCTTGGCGTCTTGTAGTTCATAAGGTACTTTAAAAGCCGAGTATCCGTATACACTAATCTTTTAGATAAGACTATATATGGCCGAAACTTTTATCAAAAGCATACACAACGGAAAGCATTTCTTTTTCCGTAGTAGTGTAATGAATTTGAGCTTCTGTCATTGTCTTACTAGCATAATGTATAGGCTGAAAGTGCTTCATCTTTCGTTGTCCTAAAACTGCACCAATTGCGAAATCACTTGCATCACACATGAGTTCAAAAGGTAGGTTCCAATCTGGGATAACTAAGATCGAAGCTTAGGTAAGCTTCCTTTTAAGAGTCTGAAAAGCATCAATACAATCCTTAGAAAACACAAACGGTGTTTCTTTCTCAAGATAGGTCTAGCTATTTTGGAAAAGTCTTAGATAAAACGTCGGTAAAAACCCACATGACTAGGAATCTCTAACACCTTTTACGTTAAGTTCGGGTGAGGGAGCATTAGTTATAAACATCGACTTAGCACGATCGACCTCAATTCCCGACTTTGAAATTTTATGCCCTAACACAATTCCTTCTTTACACATAAATGGGCACTGGTCTTCCCAATTAAGAACATAAATTTTCCGTGATCTTTCACATCGTTTTAATATACTTCTCTTAAATTGGAGAAGCACGAATCAAAACTCTCCCCAAAACCGAGAAATCATATCCATTACACACGCACATCCCATAGTCTTTTGATCATATCAAGGAATATGCCATCATACAGACCGATGGAAATTACCGGAGATTACAATAAGCCAAATTGCATGGAACGGTAACGCGAAAGTTCCATATGTTCATGTAAAGTAGTTTCTCCTGGTTTTGGGGAATCTATTGGTATTTATAGAAATAACCCAAAAATCCATCTAGAAAAAAAACAATTAAACTCATTTCTGCTAATCTCTCTAAACATCTGAAATCCATAAATGGTCAATGGAAAAAATGACTTTTCGAGTTGTTTCCATTTAACTTCCCTATAGTCTATACAAACTCTCCACCCGGTAACTAAACGTGGTCCCAGAATAATATTTCATTATCTTCATTGCAAATAACGGTTATTCACCTTTCATAGGAAACACAATGCACTGGACTAACCCATGGGCTGTCGGAGATCGGGTAAATCATTCCGGCATCAAGAAGTTTTAGGACCTCCTTTTTTATTACCTCATGAATTTTTGGGTTAACCCGTCTTTGACTTTGAACCGTGGGTTTGTAATCATCCTCCATCAAGATTTTGTGTGTACAAAAACAGGGTCGATACCCTTGATGTCGGTGATTTTCCAAGCAATGGCCCGTTTATGAGATTTGAGCACTTTTAAAAGAGCTTACTTTTTTCATCCTCTTTTAAACCCTTTTTGCAATAATTACTGGTAACTTTTTGTTTCTACTAAGTACGCTATTCCAAGAAAGACGTAAATCTTTTAATTAAATTCCCGGAGGCTCCTCATTGAAGATTTTTGCCACGAACTTCACATTGTTAAGGTCCATCGAGGAAGTTGAAACTGGTCCATTATTTAACAATAATTCGATAAACAATATCATCCTCCAGATTGCAATCGGCTTAATCAATCTTCTGGTGAAATGCGAATCACCTTTGAGTATAAGCTTCAATCTCTTTTAAAAATGAAATCGTAAGTAACAAAGGAAAAAGGAAATAAAAAAAAAAAACAAAAAAGACAAAAAAAAAAAGAAATAAAAGGAAAAGAAAAAAAAAAAAAATGGGAAAAAAAAAAGAAAAATCAAATCAACCAACCCACAGAGACATATCCACGCCCCCCCCCCCCGGGGTGCGCACCCCCCTCCCCCCCCCCCTCCCCCCCCCCCCGCCCCCCTCCCCCCCCTCCCCCCCCCCCCTACCCCCCCCCCCACCCCCCCGCCCCGCACCACCCCCCCCCCACCCCCCCCTCCCCACCCCCACCCGCCCCCCCACGCCCCCCTTCCCACCCCTCGGGGCGGGGCCCGCGGTCGGGGCGTGGGGCGGAGCGTGTCCTCCCCCCCCCCCCCCCCCTCCACCCACTCCCCCCCTTCCCCCCCCCCCCATCCCACCCCCCAGCCCCCCCCCCCCCCACCGGGGGATACCCCCCCGCCCCAGCCCCCCCCCACCCCCCCTTCCCCGCCCCCCACCGCCCCCGACCACCACCCCCCCCCCCCCTCCCCCCCCCCCCCCCCATCCCCCCCTCCCACCCCCTCCGCCCCCCCCCCCTCCCTCCCCACCCCCCCCCCCACCTCACCCACCCCCCCTCCGGACACCTCAACCCCCACCCCCCCCCCCCCTCCCCCCCCCCCCCCCCCCCCAGCCACCCGCCCAGGGGGGCCCTAATCCCCCCACCACCCCCCTGACCCCCCTGCCCCCCACCCCCCCCCCCATCCCCACACCATCCCACCCCCCACCGCTACCCACCCCCCCCCCCCCCCCCCCGACCCTTGCCCCCACACCCCCCCCCCCCCTCCCGCCCCCCCGCCCCCCCAAAAATTTTCAAAAATAAAATAAGTGTTTTGTCACAGTTTTGACTTTTCTTTTGGGTAGAATGAGAATAATTTTTGACTCGATCGGGCGTATTGAGCCCTAGCTAGTTCCTTCAGGCCGAGCTTTCACGAATTCTATTGCTTTGAATTTTAAAAAGGTGAAGAACAAGAAATGATAGAGTTAAATATAAGTTTATGTGTTAAGCAAGATTCGTCTCAAAACTTATATGAATAACTTGTGTTCTTTTTCTCCCATAAGCTTCTAATCCACCTAATCATACGTGCTTGTTCAACTAAGTCAATCGATGTTTTCAGAAAAAGCTTCAAATTTGTAACTTGATTCTTTAAAAGCAAGGTTTTGAAAGATAAAATGCCAAAGAAGCATGAATGAAGTATGAATGCAAAAATGCACGAATATTGTAATTATGCCAATGAAGCATACATTTGATCATATGGAGCTAGTAAAAGATGTGTCGTGATATCCCACTCCGCTAACCACGAGGTGGGGGTTCAAACTAAGACGTCTTTACTTCTAGGGATTTGGTGTGTTGTGATATCTCACTTGGAAGAAAGGTCTAGGTGAGGGTTCAAACTAAGACACCGATCCTTAGCCATATTAGGAAGAAGGTGTTGATGTGATTTCCCACTACGCTAGCAACGGGGTGGGTTTTCAAACTAAGAACACCGGTCGTTGGTTGTGATATCCTACTAGGGAGCGAGGCCTAGGTAGGTGTTCAAACTAAGCAACACATTCCTAGCTTTAAGAACTTATGAAAATGATAAATATGTTGCAAAAAGTTCTATGGTTTAAAATCAAGTTACAAGTACCTAATAAGTTGTTGCTTTGAGTCGTGATTCATCTTGAATTATGACTATGAAAATAAGTTGATCTATGGTTGAGTTAAAACGAGCACACACATTCAAATCATATATCCATGTTGGGAGTAAAAAGTTCACAAGTCATAAGTATGAGGGCTTAACATCTAAACTTATATCGACAATGATCTTGTTTAATTGCTTAGCTTGGGACTAGTGAAAAATCAGGGGACGATGAAATTATCCGTCAGGACGTCCGTGGATTATTCTACGAACGTTTCTCATTCTATGATCCCATTGTTGATAAATAAAGGAAGTCAAACATGTATGAAAAAATGAAAAATTCAAAAAAAAAAAAAAAATTTAGAGTAGTTGTGTAAATATAAAAATTGGTGAGAACCGGGACTTGTCGAGGCTATTGATTCTTTTATTCCCTTTGATAAACGCTTGGCTACTTTTCCAAGTTATTAGTCGAGGGGATTTGAGATTTTTGGTTTCTCGAGTGCTTACTTCATAGCATTGCGTGGGACACGCAACATCTTAGTTTGGGGGATTTTGGTATGTGCTTAATTACACATACCTTTTACCTTTAAAAACGAGCTAAAATAACCAAAAACGGACTCAAAATGCCAAATATATGCTTGTTTTGCTAATTGTGTTGTGCAGGAACGGATATCTCACAAAAAGACGAAAAACCAAGCAAAAAGCGACAAAACCGGACACGGGATGGAAAAGTGTGTGAAGACGAAGCCCAATCAAAGTCAAGTCAACTCCGAGAAGAAAAAGCAAAGAAAAATATAACTTGAGGGGTCAAAAATGCCAAACCCCTAAGTTATATTATTAAGGAAACAAAGACAGGGGCTGATTATGCCAATTTGGGAAACTTCATTTATAAAAGAAAGAAAGGGGAAAAAGAGAATGAAAAGAAGAAAGATGTGGAGGGGCTTTTCTTGTACACAAACCAAACATACCCTTAATCATCTTCAACCTCCCTCTGTCACAACCCAACTTGTATAAACCTCTTCCCGCCAATACCAAAACCAGCCAGCACCCTGTTTTGCTCCCATACTTCTCCTGCAAAATCACTCAACATCCTACCAAATCATTTCATCCACCCTACTTTCCCCCCCCAGCTTTATAAAGTCCATGTTGGCAATCCCTCTCCATTCCCAAAGCATTTCGATGGCTGAGATTGTCTCCAAAGAAGCTCAAAAGAAATCAAAGGCTGGGATTTGCTCTAGATTCACCTCACACAACTAGCACACTTGGTTTTATCTCTCCAAAGAAGCACAAGATGCAAGTCCAATACTTCGGCTATATATAGAGCTTTTTGTAAGCCTTTGAGGCATCTAGTTAGTTTTTAGTTTTTAATTTAACTTAGCTTATTTTCAGTTATTTACAGTTTTTACTTTCAGCTTGTAACACTTTCAAGTTTTAATGCAAGTTTGAGTTTTTAAAGTCACTTTATAATCCCAAGTGTTAAGTTTCTTAATTGAGTTGTTTTGTGTTCAAAAGCTCTCAATACAGCTTGTTTACAAACTGTTTTAACTAAGTGAACTTAAAAGGTTAAGTAGTTAAGAAAATATCACACCAATCACTCTCAAGTATACTGATAAGTGCTTAATTATACATATCTTTTACCTCTAAAAACGAGCTTAAATGACCAAAAACAGACAAAAACTGCCAAATATATGTTTGTTTTGCATTTGTATTGTGCAGGAATGACATGTGCTAAGGTCAAGGCCGAACACCAAAGGCCATCGGGTTTGTTGGTACAACCCGAGATACCCTAATGGAAGTGGGATAAACATCACAATGGATTTTATCGGCGCGAGTGGCGAGAGCGCGAGATACAGCGCATCCCAAGGCTTATGACTACATGTTGGGTGATTGTTATCGCGCGATTCGAAGTCTGCAATCTTTCGTACCAATTAGAGTGTGATACAGCGAGCCCATGGAGAACAGTTGGAAGGATGTACCTAAAGAGTAGTCACAAGGCATGAATAACCTATTTTAATCATTTGAGAGACGACAGTAAATTCACATCAAATTTCTGGAGGTCATTTCAGAAAGCTTTGGGTACGGACTTGAGTATGAGTACCGCGTACCATCCACGCGCGCGAGACGGATAGAGCGAGAGAACCATTCAAACTCTCGAAGACATGCTACGTGCTTGTGCGTAAGCGACTTGGGCGAGTTAGAGGAGCGCGCGCGAGTGAGTGCCATTGGTCGCGTTTCACGTATAACAACAATACCACGAAGCATAAGGCGCTGCGCGCATCTTATGAAGCGCTGCGAAGTACACACACACACAAAATGAGGGGGCTGTGGAGCGCGCGGCTGAGTGGGAGGTGAGTGGGCGCGTGAGGTTGGAAAGCGCAACTCACTGGTCTAGAGATGATCCAAGAGAGCGCGAACAAACACACCAAATCAGAGGCGCGGGGGAGGTGAGCGGAGTCAAGCTGCTCAGAGCGGGCGCGAAAAGAGCTACGTTGATTTGAAGCGTAAGCCAATGGAATTCGAAATTGGGGACAGAGTTATGCTCAAGGTCTCACCTTGGAAAGGGGTCGTACGTTTTATCATGTGGGGTAAGTTGAAACCGAGGTATGTCGGACCTTTCAAGGTGTTAGCTAAGGTTGGGGATGTTGCCTACAACTGAACCCCCTCAGAGTTGGGCAGTTCACAGTAACTTTTTCATGTGTCGAATCTAAAGAAATGTTACTCTGATGAACCGTTAGCCATGCCGTTGGATGGAATTCACGTCGATGATAAGCTCCAATTTGTGGAAGAGCCCGTTGAAATTATGGAACGGGAGATCAAACGATTAAAGCGAAGCCGTATACCACTCGTTAAGGTTCGCTGGAACTCGAGGAGAGGTCCTGAGTTCACGTGGGAACGTGAAGATTCATTCAAAAAGAAATACCCACATCTCTTCACAAATCGGGCGTCTTCATCCACTACAAGGTCTTAAGCTTTGAGGGCAAAGCTCTTTTAACGGGTGGAGACTGTAACATTTTAGATTTTCAGGTCATTTTACGACTCCTATTATTCTTCACTATTTATTTTAGTCCGGTACGCGTTTACTTTTAATTTAACTTTTAAGCTAAATCGCGTAGACAAGAAATAATCATTCAACATAAACGGTCACCAAATAAATTAAGGTTTACGTCAAGCAAGTGTTATGTAATTATTAGGAAGATAATTATTAACTTTGCGTGTTTTATTTTTATTGGTCACGTAAAAGGCTTACGTTTCGCAATAAAATACGTTTAGACACACCCCAAAAATACCTAGACTTGCCTAAACTCGAACCAATACCCACTTTTAATCCTTAAATACAAAAATTATTTAATTTTCATGTTAATAAGCCATTATGGCCGGTTATGGTATACAAACCCATAAACCATTGATACTTACACAAATCTAGTACAATGATCCTTTAATTAAGACTTGTACCATAATAATCTCAATAAGATTTTCTTTCCCTCCATAATCCTACTCGTCCCACATACATAATCACCTAGAAATCTTCTAAACCTATACTAAGTACATGTACAACAAAGGTTTAATTAAAGCTTGTCCTTAATGTCCCTAATAAGCCTAATACACATTGTGTAATAACCACTTTGGATCCTTTCTTGCTCTTGGATACCCGCGGCATGTACACACATACATATACAAAGAATTGCTTCAAATGTTTAAGTATCATAAACCAATGAATCTTGTAATTAAGGAATGTACTATGTGGTATTAGCAAAACCATTTGAGGTTAACTAGGTCTAACCGAAACCACCTATTAGGGCTCGGTTTGGGATTAGATCGGGACTAAGTGAGCTAACTAATCTTAGGCCTATATAAACCCACTCCTATCTTGGCAAAACACTTCTTGCAAACACTAAACACTCTCTCAAACAAACCATATTGTTTTCTCTTCTTGTTTCGGGTTGCTATCCACAGCCGAGAACAAACACCCTCACAATCTCACCATAGCTTGCAAGCAAGTGACTTGGGTTAGCTTCTAGTGATCAAGGAAGCTAGGTTTATTCGTATAAGGGTTTAGAAGGCAAGAAGGTTACGGGTATAAGCAAGGATTGGGGTTAGTATTCGGGTTATCACACTCGACACCAAACAAGACGCTAGGACCTTTTTGTAAGTTTCTTAGTCTATGTTTCGTGTCTAAACTTATGTTTCTATATATGTTAAGACGTGTAGCTTGTGATTACAAGCTAGACATGGGTCGTGCCTAGCATGGCATAACCCATGTACTCGTAAAATGTCAATACTATGCGTATGACTTGTGTGGTGTAGACCTAAGACTAAACGTGAACTTGTAAATGAGTTTGGACGAGATAAACTTTTCATGCATACGTACAATATGATCTGAGGGCTTGGTATTGAGTTTTAGAAACGTAATTACATTTTTGTGATGTTTGCATCTGTTGCATTATCACGGGGGAAATCTTGCGGTCCTACATTACATTTTACATAAACCTATGAATTCACCAACTTTATGTTGACGTTTTAAAGCATGTTTTCTCAGGTCAATGAGGCACGAGGTACTAAGGATACATTGGGGATACTCTTTTAGGGAGTAATGCATAAAAGATTTGGAGTCATTACATCTTGGGATATTTGTTATGATCTAAAATTATGTTATTTCAATGTTGAACAATTTAAGCCGTTATGCTTTGTATTAAAACAATTTCCCCAATAAATCCGTACGATTTCAAATAAAAGAACTCTTTTTTATTTTAGAGTTCATCTCATACTTGTGCTATTGAATCTATAATAATGTTTCCCGGACACATTATTCCGTTGCGACCCAATTTGGGGGTGTTACAGTTGTACTAGGGGTATCCTGCACTAATAATGAGCGCATGGCAAGGGTGTGGGATAGTTATATAGTCGATGTGACATAATAACAATTACATGTTTAAAACATGGGTTAATCCTAGTGCCTCTTATTTAGCAAATAGTAATACTCACTATGCGGTCTCGGGATGCATCACAAAAACAACTTCTAGAATTTAATATACTACTGGTACGCTCATATAATTTAATATTGATACCAATGCTCCAGAAAAGGCCACAAAGACCATACGTACACATCCGTAACGACGGAATAGACACATAATACTGCATCGGAACCTTAACTCGAGAAAGCTAAAGATATAAATTATCTTGGGTATCAAAAATGGATAACCGAATTCCTAAAGATCTAAAGGCGAACCTCACATTTTTTTGGTGAAATTTTGAGGGTTTATGTGCTACTCATATATATTACTATCCATGAAACCCTATTAATACTCCGTTTTCATCGGTGTGTGTCATAAATTTTTTTAAATTTTGGTTAAAATTACCTTTTACGCTATGTTTTGATATATTACCCATCATTTTAAGGACAAAATAAATGGCAATTGAAGGAATAGTTTCTAACGCTTATTTTCCTCCTACACTTAAGTTGAACATTGTCTCCAATGTTCTATAGAAGTACCCGTAAAAACAAATAAAGGGAATAGAAAACAAGTAAAAGAAACTAGTACTTCCCTGGTTTGCTCAATAATGGAGAAGAAACATGCGATAACTGGTTAAATTGTCCTCCAAGAATCGTCTAATGAAACTTTCTATGAACTTCCAAGCTTCTTCTCATAAAATATAACATGTAATCAAAGGCAAAGACAACTACATTAAGTATAAAATCGGTAGGATAGATATATATGCAACGAGATTTTAGGGATAAAATACCGACCTTCTAACATTACTGACTTTGAAATATCGGGTTTTCAAACTGATTCAGATAAAAAAAGAGTTTGACTCTATTAAAGCAGTAAAGATAGGATAAAAGTGATGATGTAATCATAGGTTTTTGTAGGTTTACAAGATAATTACAAATTTTAGATATTCCACAATTTATTTTTGGAAAATAATTAAAAAAAATTAAATTTTCACATGGCTGGGGGTGTGACGCCGTCAGGATTAATCCTGACGTCGTCTCCAGCCACTGTAAATATTTTTTCTTTGTTTTTCTTAAAAAATTTCTTGCACGCAATTTTATTAGTTAAATCATGTGTAAAACACTACATAAAACCTGAGATTAATCATTACAATCATATGACTCAAAACTAATGCGAATTAATCTAAACAATTTATTTTAAATGTTTGAAAAGGTGGCAAAGACGATCAAGACGGAAGGATAAAGATTTAAAGATCTTGGACGAAAAAGACGAAGTCAAGAGACAATGACAAAGGCTCAAGATCGAAGATCATAAAGCATGAAGGAACAAGCCTACAATGTTGACAGAGACAAAGACAAGAGCTTAACAACAAAAGCAATCTCATTGATCTCACGAAGGAGTATCACAATGAACTTACTTCGGGAGAGATTATTAGCCTCAGAATATTGAGTCGAACAATGGAAGTTTGTTCATTAATTATATTAGGTCTCGGTCATTAATTAATATACGTTGTAATAGGCTAGACGGGTAAACAGGCTCTTAATGGTAAGCTAACCGGTCACGTGTATCGGGCGAAAGCCTAAATAATCCCGAGCTCGGCTTGTAGAAATACTAAAGGCATGCAAGCCTTTTAGTTTAGGTATAAATACACCTCACCAAGGAAGGTGAGGTGGTTGGTTCATTTGTAAGACTTTCATTTTGCAAGTAATCCTCCCAATTTCTATTTTTTTCTCTCTCTACTTTCTCTTACTACCTTATCTTATCTTCTTCATATCATCTTCCTACTTTTCTTGTTTAATTCATGTGATCATATAATGAAGTGAAGTGATTCTTAGGTTTTGACAGTAGTCACCAACTAAACCGTGCCAATCTCTCAGGCTGAAAACCCCCTTTTTCCGTTAGAATTAGGATTTAGACTGACATAGGTTTAGAATAAAATAGAATTAACATAGATTAGATAACCAAGATATTAATTAAATTGATAGATTTAAACTCGCTTTAAGTGTTCGACACCCTACTTACCACGTAACTACTACCGATCGGGTACACTGCCC
Organism: Tanacetum coccineum; assembly: GCA_026074375.1. NCBI lineage: Eukaryota > Viridiplantae > Streptophyta > Magnoliopsida > Asterales > Asteraceae > Tanacetum > Tanacetum coccineum. The sequence goes on along the minus strand of BQNB010010346.1, from coordinate 41,428 downwards.
GTTAAAGTGTTGTTTTTGGTTTAGTCGACAAAATATAAATTTAAAATTTGAATAAAAAAAATATACACCACACAACGACACATCATGGTAAAGGAAGGAATCGTCCTCGGCCATAAGGTCTCAGGTTCTGGGATTGAGGTCGATAAGGCAAAAATCGAGGAAATATCCAAACTGCCATATCCAACGAATGTAAAAGCCATTTGAAGCTTTCTAGGACACGCCGGTTTCTATACATGGTTCATAAGAGATTTCTCACAAATCACACGCCCGATGACCCAGCTCCTGGTTAAAGATGCACCATTTAACTTCTTTGAAGAATGCATCCAAGCATTCGATACATTAAAACGTGAACTAACACAGGCACCAATCATGATCAAGCCAGATTGGTCATTACCATTTGAAATCATGTGCGACGCAAGCGATTATGCTGTCAGGGCAGTACTAGGACAAAGAATCGACAAACATTTCAAGCCCATACACTACGCTAGCAAAATAATGAACGAAGCACAAGAGAACTACAACACTACCGAGAAAGTGCTTTTGGCTGTTGTTTTTGCATTCGAAAAATTCCGTCAATACCTGGTCTTATCCAAGACCATCGTCTTCACAGATCATTCTGCCCTGCAATATCTATTCACGAAACAAGATGCAAAACCATGCCTAATTCGATGAATCTTGCTACTTTAAGAATTCGATATCGAGATCCGTGATAAGAAAGGTGCTTAAAATATAGCAGCTGATCACCTCTCCCGACTTGAACACCCTGACCTAGGGAAGCTAACCAGAGCTGAGATAAGGGACTTATTTCTCGAAGAGCGACTAATGGCAATCTCCGACAAGGATAACAAACCATGGTGTGCCGACTATGCTAAATATTTGGCTAGCCGAATACTACCCTTCCGATCTACTAGCCAAGAGAAACAAAAATTCTTCAACGATTCGAGGCATTACTTTTGGGATGAGCCCTTCCTATTCAAACAGTGTACTGACCGGATCATAAGAAGATACGTAGACAGAGATGAAGCAGCACAAATTCTTTGACAATGTCACAGCGGACCATCCAGGGGACATTACTGCATCGCCACCATCGTAAGGAAAGTCTTCGAGGCTGGGTTTTACTGGCCACATGTCTTTCGCGATGCACGTAAATTGGTCCAAGTCTGCGATGCGTGTCAGCAGGACGGAAACATTTCCTCAAGAGACGAAGCACCTCAAAATTACATCCAAGTCTGCGAAATATTCGATGTATGGGGGATAGACTTCATGGGACCTTTCCCCCCATCAAACAGAAACAAATATATCTTAGTTGCCATCGACTACGTATCCAAGTGAGTAGAGGCTCAGGCCTTTCCCACCAGTGATGCTAGGAACGTAGTAAACTTCCTTAGGAGACTATTCGCATGATTCGGAATAGCAAAGGCCCTTATTAGCGATATGGGTACTCATTTCTGCAACTACCAAATAGAGAAAGCAATGAAACGGTATAGAGTGATTTACTGGTTCTCCACAGCATATCACCCTCAGACAAATGGTCAAGTCGAAAACACGAACCGCACAATAAAGCGTATTCTCGAAAAAACCATTGGGAGCAATCGGAAAGACTGGTCATACAAATTAGATGATGCATTATGGGCATTTCGGATAGCATTCAAAACCCCTTTAGGAACGACCCCGTTTAGGATAATCTATGGCAAGGCATGCCATCTTCCTGTCGAATTGGAATACAAGGCATATTGGGCCATAAAAAATTGCAACATGGACCATACAAAAGCTGGGGAAATCGGTTCTTAGAGATTAATGAGTTGGACGAAATGAGGCTTGACGCCTACGAATCATTCATCTCATATAAGGAAAGAACGAAAAGGTGGCACGATAAACGAATAAAATTGCCAATTAACTATGAAAAAGGAGATAAGGTACTTCTCTTTAATTCATGATTAAGACTATTCCCTGAAAAACTTAAGTCAAGATGGTATGGCCCATTTTCGGTAAGCAAAGACATGAAAAATGGAGCAATTAAGCTGTACGATGAGGATGGAAGCGAATTTATCATAAATAAACAATGGGTGAAGCCATATCAAAAGGACTTATTGGACACCAATAAAGATGATGATGTAACTCTCAACGATGAAGGGGAAGTCACGTAAGGACGTGTGGCTTCGAGTCTAGCTACAAGACTCGTTAATAAAGAAAAACGCTTCTTGGGAGGCAACCCAATTTACTTTTCTTGTAAATTAGGAGTGTCATGTGTGTTTTAATTCTTCATAGTTTGTTTTATTATGTTTGAACTATCTTGTAATCATAATTTGTTTGTCTTTAACCTCGTCTAAATTTCAATCAAAGGTATTTTGCAATAATAAGTGTAGGGAAATTTATCCGGTTTTTAGAACCAAGTTCAAGCATGTTAAATAAATTGTTTAGATTAATTCGCGTTAATTTTGAGTCATATGATTGAATTGTTAAATCTCAGGTTTTATGCAGCCATTTGTACAAGAATTAACTTATGGAATCAAGTGCAGGAGATTTTTCATCAAAAACAAAATTTCATTTTCACAAACTACGGAGACGGCGTCACGATTAACACGCGACACCGTCACCACGATACATGTGACGGGGTCATGAAACCCTAACGGCGTCAAACGCCCAGGTCTAGAAAACTTAAAGTTTTTAATTATTTTTGAAAATAAAACTTGCATAACATTTAATATATGTATTCTTCTGTTACAAACCTGCAAAACCTAATGAGTTTAACAATTCGTTCATCCTATCTTTACTACTTTATTGAGTCAAACCCTAAATTCATATTGTATATTTGTCTATCGCACATTTTATGCTTGGTGTAGTTGTCTTTCTCTTTGATTACAGGTTATATTTGATGAGAAGAAGCTTGGAAATTCTTAGAAAGTTTCATTGGATGATTCTTGGAGGACGATTTAACCAGTTATCGCATGTTTCTTCTCCATTATTAAGCAAACCAGGGGAGTACTAGTTTCTTTTACTTGTTTTCTTTTCCCTTTATTCGTTTCAGCGGATACTTTTATAGAATATTGGGGACAATGTTCAACTTAAGTGTAGGGGGGAAATAAGCCTTAGAAACCATTCTTTCATTTGCCATTTTCTTTGTCCTTAAAATGATGGGTAATATATCAAAACATAACATAAAAGGTGATTTTATTTTGTACGAACATACGATGAAAAACAAAGTATTAATAGCGTATCAAGGGATAGAATTTTATGACTAGCACAATAACCCTCGTATTACACCCAAAAAATGTAAGGTTCGCCCTTAGATCTTTAGGAATTCGGGTACCCATCATTGGTAACCCAAGATGATTTTATCTTTACCCGGTTCGAGTTAGGGTTGATCTGCAGGCGTGCATGTCTATTCCGTCGTTACGGCCATGTATGCATTGCCTTGTCACCTTTTCTGGAATGTCTGGTGTTAGTAAAATTCATATGAGTGTACCGGTAGCATATTAAATTCTAGAACTTGTTTTTGTGATGCATCCCGAGACCGCATAGTAAGTATTAGGATTTGCTTGATAAGAGGCATTAGGATTAACCCATGTTTTAAACCTGTAATTGTTATTATGATCACACCGATCATGTAACTATCCCACACCCTTGCCATGCACTCACCTTTAGTGCAGGATACCCCTAGTACAACCCTCCGAGCCTATCCTTTTTCACGGTTCTCGTAATTTTCTGGTTAAGCCGGACTATTAATGAAGAGCATTGTCACCCTTAAACCAATCGTTACACCCAAATCGCCTTAGCCTACCTTATATGTACTCATTTTTAGTACATTATTGTGTTTAACCCAAGTTAATTATTTGAGTACACGGTTGCTAAGTCCTTATCCTTGTAAATACTGTTTTGGGACGATTGAGATTCATGGTAGTATTTATTTTGCGGAAGAATGGGGAAGAAAAGTTAAGTCAATACCCCCATATATTTGTTAGATGATCTCCATGTTATTTTGATCCACCTCAAATCGGGTCATTAGTTAGATTGTAAATATCGAGCATGTAAAAGCTCAAGTGTAGGGGTACGTATTATAAACCCCATGTGATGTATTATGTTATTAAAAAAATAGAGAAAAGAAAAAGAAAGAGATTGATGTAGAGTTGTGTAGAGTTTGTATATCTTCGTCTGAGTCTTGGCTTAGCAACCAAACCAAGTGTATTCGTGTAAATAATTAGCTAACCCTTCCACTCCAAATTCACCCAAAGCCACCCAAATGTATCCCATCCATTTCTGTTTCCATTATATGTTATCTTACACCTACACCCCACAACCCTTTATAAAAGACCTCTTAGATAGTAATGAATAATACTTGCACCTAGCGGTGGAGGTTTGATCCTTTACCAAGCCTATGGTAATTTATATGCTATGACAGGTAATGAGTGTTGATTTTCCGTTTCCCCTATATGTTATAATTTATTATACAACCGAGTGAAAGAGAGAATCCCCAAACACTTATGTGAGGTGCTAGTATATATTTTCCGTGCTTTTAATTACGAGGTCTAGGAGGTTGTGTTGTAAAATATGTTTAAAGAGTAGGTAAAATGACCCCTCATATTGTTATTGTCTAGGTAGAAAAGCCCATTTGCTTGAGGACAAGCAAATCCCAAGTGTAGGGGTATTTGATGAGGTGTCATTTTATACACTTTTTCAGGGTCGTTTAACCCCCTAAATCATGCATTTATGCCCAAAATAGGTACTTAATCGTTCCTTTTCAGGTATTTCTCATTTGGAAGAATTACACGTGACTTGGGCTCATTTGGAGAAGAAACGGACAAGACTACGGACCTACACCAACATTGATCAAGAATTTCTCTATAGTGGCTGGAGACGGCGTCACAAATACAACGTGACGCCGTCACCACGAAGATCAAGACGGCGTCACAAGATTCCACGACGGCGTCAGAGCATACGACCCAGCCCATTATCTAGAATATTCTCTTTCATGACGGCGTCACGATTAAAACGCGACGCCGTCACAGCGTTTTTCCTATATATACAAACCCGAATTTAGGGTTTTGAGTGTGTAACTTTAGAATAAAAAGAGGGTACGAACCCTAGTTCATTTAGCAGCTGTTAGGGACGAATTTAGGGCCTAAAAACCCTATTGTACTTCCTCCAACTCATGTTTTAATCAAGTAAGGTTTATTTAATCATTCAATATGTCTATTGTTAGGAATACGAAATTCCTAGAAAAGTCTCGATCACATCATAGATATCGGAAGATAGCTCGTCAAGTAATATTTGGAAACTTACATAGGTAACTAGTCCAAGGTCCATGGAAAGCCCATGTAACCAAGGCCCATGTCCACCTCATGTAAGTATAAATACCCTCTCCATACATGGAGAGGGTGTTGGTTCTCTTTGTAATTTTCACATAGTTAAATCAACCATCTTATTTTCCTTTTTTACTTTCTCTCTCTAGTTCATCTTTTGTGTGAAATGAGTTTTCTTCAATTGGTATCAAGAGCCATGGTTCTATCTTGGTGGCTTTAGTGTTTCGTTGTGGTGGTTTCATATTTGAGCTTATTGGTTCGGCTTATTTTTTCTTATTTCGACTTGTTTTGAGCTTATTATTTACGGCTTACCTTGATTTTTTTTGGTTCCTTTTAAATTTAATGCTTCAAAATTTTGGGCTTACTTCTCGTCTAAACAGTAAGTGGTGTTTGGTTTGAATATATAAGTGTTGCTTTTCTACTGTTCAACTTCAACCAATATGGGTGCGTTTTAGTTAGTCAACAAATAAGGGTGCGTTGGTGTTTTCTTTTTAGTTCTTCTTAGGATAACTTTTTTGTGGTTTCTTTGCTTTTCTTTTGAACTTATTCTCAAGCTTATTTACAACTAGTTATCGTGGCTTATTTTGGTTGCTTATCATCGTTGTGGTCCTCAACGTTTGCAAGAAGATAGAACGTGTGCCAAGTGTTTGATATTTTGTCTAACCGAACAAGCAATTCTTCTTCAACCGAACGAGTCCATCCCTTTGACAACCGATCTAGTCACAAACCAAGTGGAACCGATCTAGTATTTTTACTTGAGAACCGATCTAGACGTGTTTCAATGCGCCGAACGAGTTCATCTTTGAGCACCGATCTAGTTGATTCCTTAAGGTCCCGAACTAGTAAAAAAAACTTCATCAACCGATCTAGTCAAAACCTTCATCAACCGAACGAGTTCAAACCAACAGAAGCCGAACTAGTCATTCTACTTGTCCAAACCGATCTAGTTAAGCCTAGTGCAACCGAACTAGTTGGTTCTTAAGCAACCAAATAGTTGATTCTAAGCAAACGTGAACTAGTTAAAATCCTAGTGCAAGCCGAACTAGTGTTCAGTGTGAACCGAACTAAACATGTTTAGTGTGAACCGATCTAAACCATTCCTTTGGCAACCGAACTAGTCAATCATCCTTCAGAACCGAACTAATTCAAACAAGAACAAAATCTATACACGTTTAAGTAATTTTTGGTTTTTCGGTTTCGAGTGACGGTTAACCATGGGACTTCTAACTTATACCATCGTAATCGTGAACTCGTTTCGATCAACGTGTTTTGTTGTTGTAATTTTTTGGTGGTTCTTGTCTTTTATGTATGTGTTGTTTTTTGTATTTATTTTAGCGACGTAAACGATTGCAGTCCGTACAAAGCAAAATAGAACCATGTCTTTATTATATAAAACTACACGATGAAGATGACGTGCACAGTATGGAGGGAAAAGAAACATGTGGTTTTATTAAACTAATTTCGAAATTGGCAACTTTGGTCCCTGAACTCATGACACTTTCAAAGTTAGTCCTTTGTTGAGATATTATCCCTCATTGTTGAAACTACATTACACAGTTAGTCCTTATTCTTCTAATTCAACCCGTTAACTCTCCAAAGTGAATCGTTTGAACACCGTTAGTCCTTATTTGAGTTTTAATCAACCATTACTCATTTTAAGTTGAAAGTTTGTGCACCGGTCATCGTTTTAAGCTCATTAATCGTTACAAAAGCTCACGTTCTTCAACAACAACAATGATTTCACAACAATTAATCATTGCTTCACGGTTTCTTCTTAATTTTGTAAAATCCCGCTAAAAATTTAATTCTTTTCTCGGTTTAAATCATAGATTTGTAAATTCCCGTAAACGTTAATTGATTTCAAACCACAACAAAATCACTTAATCTACTTAAGATCCTTAATTTCATTTCACACATCGAATTACAATGGAATCTTTGAATTCTAATTTCCAAGAGAGAGAGCTGTATCAGTTGCAACAAATGCAAGACAAAGCAAAGGAAAGTTGCATGATATCATTTCGCCTACTTCATTCACATCTCCAAGTTCTTTCAATCAAGGGAGGATTCGAACGGGCATGCGTGGCACTATTTGATCAAGATACACTGACTTTCAGAGAATTGTTGTTACTAAACTTAGATCATCTAGAAAATCATCTTGATAAAGAAGAATTTCAAGAGACTGAATCCATAGATGCGTTTAGAGTACTCATGAAACAGTTTCAGACATTCATTAATTTTCGATACTGTTTCGATGATTTTGATGGTGCAATGATACGCAAGTCCTTTCTAGAATACAATAAAACCGAGATTCAACAATTCTGTAATACACTGATCCAACACATGGAATCCGTTAAGAAGTCTATTCATGAAAGAGAAGCATAAAATGAGGTATAATAGCAGAGGGTGATGATAGAGTGATGCAGTCAAATGAGGGAAAGGTGGATTCCAGTAAAGCATTAGATGCTGGTTTGGTTGTTACAGAAAGCAATGAGACAGAATCAGAAAGGCATGTTTCAAACAACAGATCCGGGAAAGATACACATGCTTAAGGATGACATATCAAACTCCCATGATGACAAAACAGCCATTAGTGAGGTACAATTGACTGCTTCAACATGATGCTCGTTGCTAATGAACAAAACATTTTTTACAATCTGAACCCATTTATGACACACATCTGTTGGAAAAGGTTGATAGAAATACCATTCCTGATTCAACAAATATGTGTCATAGGGGAAGGTGAGATCTGAAACAGAATTACTGACAAAATGTCAAGTTTCATGTCCTTTACTTTGATCCATTCAAGTTGATAAACATTGACAACTGAATTCTTCAAACCAACTCTCTCGAGTCTGAAAATATTTTTCTCAAAAAGACCGTTGCCTAACTTTAAAAAGATCTTTCAAGAATGGAAGCACATTGTGTTAACATGGAACTTAAATATCAAAATCAAACTTTAAAAGACGGGCAACATGGTCAAATTTTGAATGAAACAAGTAATAAAGCCAAGATTAACAAGGAAATTGAGGTACTTGAAAAGATCAATATCGAATTGGAACATAGTGTGGCTAAATTACTTGCAGAGAATGAGAAGTTGCATAAGGAAAATGAGCATTTGAAACAGACTTACAAAGATCTTTACGATTCTATCAAAAAGACACGAGTTCAGACAAAAGACCATAATGACTCACTGATTGCTCAAAAATTAATAGTATGACTGTTGAAAATGCTGATATAAAGTGTTTGATTCAGGAAAAGATTTTGCGAATGTAGCAGTTGGGAAAAATGAATTAAGAAGTTAAAAGGTATAGCGTGGATACTAAGTTTGTAAATACCTTACAATCTTGGGAAACGGTTTTACAACCACCTAGAAACATTAGTTGTTAGACAACGAATGCGCTTAAATCTGCTAAAAAACAATGACTAATTTCATAACCACGGTTTGCCTCCAAGTTGATGTGATATCGTTTCGTCAATAACCAGTCACTCAACTTATTGCCTAAGGGGAAGGATTTGCTTTTTAAAAACCTAATCATATGATTGTGATTGCACCTGGCTCATCTAGGAATAGTCAAGAAGAATCGTATAGTTCACATAATATGGCTCATAATCACTATCTAGAGGAATCTAGGAAAAAGACACAAGAAAGAATTAGGAATTCAAAATCTAGTGTGATGCATACTACTAGTCTACAAATCAATACTAATGGTAGCAAACAAAAACCTTGGAGCAACAATCAAACATCTAGGAGTTTGCATGTACCTAAGAGTAGTGGTGTAACGTCAAATAGTGTGCCACCAGTAGATCACTCTAGGAATTCTAGTTCCTTTTCAGACTCCAAACACTTTGTTTGTTCGACTTGTCAGAAATGTGTCTTTAATGCAAATCATGATGTCTGTTTAACAAAATTCCTAAAAGAGGTGAACTCTCACATTAAGGTTCAATCCCCTAAGACTAGAAACAACATCAAACCCGTAGAAATGATAACTAATGTAATCAAACCTAAAAGATGGATCTCTAAAGGATATAGGATTTCTCCCAATAAGTCTTCCATTGTGCATGAGAAACCAAACACTCCTAGATCTTGTCTTAAGTGGAAACCGACGGGTAGAATTTTCAAGATTGCTATTCTTAGGTGGATACCTACTAGAATGATGTTCACCGATAGCACAACCAAAGTTGACAGTAAACCTCCAAATGGTTCAAATGATGATATCACTAACCCATATGAATGCGATCAAACTCTTAATGTCAGTGCAGGTACTCTTAACTTAAGTGCATGTACATCTTTTAATCCTTTAAAGAAAAGACTCAGAGTTAGGTTGCCGAAAAGAATGATATCTCATAAGCAAGGGGTTCAAGGGATTCTAATCTGATGCACATAAACTATGGCGTCTGCTGACAACACTTCAGGCCCCGTTCCTCAAAGAAAAGAAAGGTGTACGCTTCAGTGCGCTTTATCTTTAAAAGAAGAGAAATCTTCTTATTTACGAGCAGTCTTATCAACAACTTTTATAAGTTCTCATGCTCGTTCAGTCAACAAGTGGATCAACGTACATTAGCTTGTATTTTAATTCACTTGTTCATCAAAAATGGCAACGACATATGCAATTTTTAAAGGGGAGACAAGTGAATAAAATGAGATCAATACGGTTTAACTCAGATAAGATCTTTTCAATATAAGTGTGCTCCCATCCTCAAATGGTCATATGATCATTATGGCTCATGTGCAGCTTAATTCAGACCCGGGCCTCCTTCATAATCTTTCTCCGGACACGAGTTCTGAAGAAGAGAAATCTTCTTGTTGTTGACCATTCTTATCAACATGATTCATGCTTTTTTTTGACAGCTTCAACAAATGTAATTTTTTAGGGGGGAAGTATGAATGGACTTCATGTTGATTGATTTGTGAAAAATAGTCAAATGGCTCTTGGAACAATCAGTTCAGGACTCGTACCACAACCTCATTCTCCAACACATAATGTTCCACCAACAAAGAATGACTGGGATTCGTTGTTTCTCCTAATGTTTGATGAGTAATTGTTATATCAATATGTACGCGTATATCTAGTTATGTGATTCGAATACCTCTCGGGTTTATGGTATGCTTAGTAACTAGCAACATAGGATTTTGGACTTGTTGATGTTCGTTCGTCGTAGACTTCTACACGAGAAGTTTTTACAACTCCCTAGGCAGTGCACCTAATCGTTGTATGTAGTATAGGCAAATACTAGGGGTTGTTTTATCGTTTCACTCGAGGAATAGGTGGGAAGGCTAGATCACGGTCTAACAGAATTACTATAGCGTTGAGGGAAGATTATTTTTGTATTTTTGTATTTTATGGAAAGGAGTAAAATCATATAATTGGAGGGAGGTTTGGTTTTAGCTATTTAAACTAAATAACAACTACGCTGTTGGTGATAACAATAAGATAAAAGATTATGTTCGTTTAATCATGTATTACTCCCTAGATTGCTTCTCTTAGTGTTGTTGCCTTGTCACACTTCTGATGATCTATGTAATTATTTTCTAAGTCATGAACGAATTACACGAACCCGCCGTCTACTTAGTATCCCGTTAGAGCAACGCACCTGTAAGGTAGTATGAAGACTATTACAAGGCCCCTAAGAGTACACTAAGTGCATGTGAAATATATTAAAAGTGGATCAACCATATTAGGGGGCAAGGTAGTATGAAGACTGTTACCCGATGGTATCATTTCTACACAATCATGTTTCCCTAGACATATCAATAGCGATACAGACAAAAGCTGGTTTTCTAAGACCTAACGTGCACATCCATCACAAGAAGCAACACCACTAAGATCTACATTCTAGGTTTCATACAATCATAAACAAACACAATAATAGGTTTAGCCAAGCATTTCCAGAAAATATTCGCGATTAGAAGATAACAATAAATAATCGCATAACACATAGACATATTGAATTATTAAGTAAACCTTACTTGATTAAAACATGAATTGGAAGAAGTACAATAGGGTTTTTAGGCCCTAAAATTGTCTCCTACAGCTGCTAAACAAACTAGGGTTCGTACCCTCTTTTTATTCTAAAGTTACACACTCAAAACCCTAAATTCGGGTTTGTATATATAAGAAAAACGACGCGACGGCGTCGCATTTTAGTCATGACGCCATCATAAGTAGAATCTTCTAGATCTGCGTGTGATATTGTTGCTGGCTAGACACCGTCCTCGAAATGTTTGTTACAAACCGTCACTTATGGGTTGTGACGGTATCGTGTATAGCTTGTGACGTCATCTCCAGGCTCTGTGAGCACAAATCTTCAAGAGTCTTAGTGTTGGTTCGTAATCTTGTCCGTTTGTTCTCCAAATGAGCCCATGTCATGTGTAAATCTTCCAAATGTCTTCCAAATGAGAAATACCTAAAAAGGAACGATTAAGTACCTATTTTGGGCATAAACACACGATTTGGGGGGTTAAACGACCCCAAAAAAGTGTATAAAATGTCACCTCATCAAATACCCCTACACTTGGATTTTGCTTGTCCTCAGCAAATGGGCTTTTCAATCTAGACAATAACATATGAGGGGTCATTTTACTATCTTTAAAAAATATTCTGATAACACAACCTCTATACCTCTTAATTAAAGGAGCACAGAAAATATATAACTAGCACCTCACATAAGTTGTTTGTAGATACTCTCTTTCCACTCGGTGTATAAAAAATTATAACATATGTGGGGAACGAAAATACAACACTCATATAACTCAGTCCATAGCATATAAATTACGAATATGCTTGTAAAGGATACAAACCTCCACCGCTAGGGCAAGCATTATTCATTAAAAAAAAACATATCTAAGAGGACTTTTAAAGGTTTGGAGGTAGTGGTAAGATAACATATAAGGAAAACGAAACTGATGGGATACATGTGGGTGCTTTGGGTGAATATAGAGTGAATGGGATTTGCTAACTATTTATACGAATACACGCTGGTTTGGTTTTGCTAAGCCAGGAGACACGGACGAAGATGATACAAACTCTACACAACACTTACATTCAACCCTCTTTATAATAACATAATACATCACATATGGGTTTATTATGCGTACCCCTACACATGAGCTTTTACTTCTTGAAATTTACAATCTAACTAATTGACCCGATTGAGGTGAATCAAAAATAACATGGGAGATCGTTATGACAACATAATGGGGTATTGACTTAACTTTTCTTCCCAATTCTTTCGTGAATAAATACAACCCTGAATCCCCATCGTCATAAAACTGTATTTACAAGGATAAAGACTTAGCAACCGTGTACTTAAATAATTAACTTGGGGTTAAACATAATAATTTACTAAAAATGAGTACATATAAGGTAGGCTAAGGCTTTTTGGGTGTAATAATTGGTTTAAGAGTAACAATGCTCTTCATTAATAGTCCGGATTAACTAGAAAATTACAAGAACCGTGAAAAAGGATAGGCTCAGAAGGTTATACTAGGGGTATCATGCACTAAAAATGAGTGCATGGCAAGGGTGTGGGATAGTTATAAGATAGAGGTGACCATCATAACAATTACAGGTTTAAAACAAGGGTTAATCCTAATGCCTCTTATCAATCAAATCCTAATACTTACTATGCGGTCTCCGAATGTATTGCAAAAACAAGTTCTAAAATTTAATATACTACCGGTACACTCTCATAATCCTAAAGTAACCGATACCAATGTTTCAGAAAAGCGAAAACCCATGCATACACATCCGTAACGACAGAATAGACAATACATGATTGCTCACCTCCTTACTCAAACACGCTAAAGTGTATAAATATCTAAGGGCGAACCTCACATTTGGGGTGGAATTTTGAGGGTTTTTTTTATTTTGTGTTTGGGGTTTATTTTGTGCTAGTCATATAAATTCCTATCCATGAGACGCTATTAATACTCGGTTTTCGTCGGTATGTGTCAAAAAAAAATTTAAATTTGGGTAAAAATCACCTCTTATGTTATGTTTTGATATACTACCCATCATTTTAAGGACAAAGCAAATGACAAATGAAAGAATAGATTCTAAGGCTATTTTCCCCCTTACACTTATCTTTTAAACAATTGTCCCCCTCCAAGTTCTTTAGGAAGTACCCGGTTTGCTCAAAATGGAGAAGAACATGCGAAAACCTGGTTAAATCGTCATCCAAGAATCATCTAATGGAGCTTCCTAAGAACTTCCAAGCTTCTTCTCATCAAATATAACATGTAATCAAAGACAAAGACAACTATACCAAGCATAAAATGTGCGTTTTACCAAATTATACAATGTGAATTTAGGGTTTGACTCGATAAAAACAGTAAAGAGTTAGATTAGAGAATTGTTTAGACTCGGGTTTTTTATGCAGGTTAATAAAAGATATTACATATTTTAAATTTTTGTACAATATTTATTTTCAAAAATAATTAAAAAATTTAGTTTTTCTGGACCTGGGTGTTTTTGACGCCGTCGAGGTATAGGTGTGACCCCGTCATAGGTGTCCGTAGTGACGGCGTCACTTGTAATCGTGACCCGTCACCACGTTTCTGTGAAAAAGAAATTTTTTGTTTTTGAAGAAAAATTTCCCTGCCCTTGAATTCCATAAGTTAATTCCAGATAAAATTGCTGCATAAAACCTGAGATTACACAATTCAATCATATGTTCGCAAATTAATCTACAAAATTTTATTAAACATGCTTGCACATTGGCTCAAACGCCGATAAATTCCCTACACTTATTGTTGCAAAATACCTTTGATTGAAATTAAGACAAAGTTAAAGACAAACAAAGCATGATTATAAGATAGTTCAAACATAATAAAACAAACTATAAAGAATTAAAACACATGAGACACTCCTAATGTGCGGGAAAGGGTAAATTGGGTTACCTCCCAAGAAGCGCTTTTCTTTAATAATGAGTCTTGTAGCTAGACTCGAAGTCACACGTTCTTATGTTGTTTCGTGAATGCTTACGTGTCCCCGAATGAGCCATTCCTTTATACTTTCATCCACTTGGTATTCGGGACCTAGATTCAAACAGTTTTTATACATAAATTTGTTCTTTTCGTACGCATTCTTAAATCCGTTAATTAGATCTCTTTGACTCAACACAAGGATGGGTGAGATCTTACTCGATGATACGTGCCCCCAACGCTTAAACCTAGGTATGTTGCGGGGCATTTGGAATGTGTAATTATCGAAGATACTATTGAAAGATATCAATCCTTTAGCGCAATCATACTTGAGTTTAGTGGTTTTCCTATAGGGTCTACCTACTACAACTTCAACCTCATTAATTTGAATAAATTCACCAATGTTCTCTAATACTACGAAGTCAGTGGTGTAGGTGAAGCTACCAACAAACACGTAGACATTCCTAACAATGGTAACTAAGTTCTTCCCGGTACTTTCTAATCCTTCTACCATTATAGTGTTGTAGGCTTTTCGCGTGATAATGTTCATGGGTAGGAAAGGGTCAAAGTAGGCGGTAGACTTCCTAAATCCAATCATACATTGGCATGCTAAGTAATCCCCATCGAAACTATTAATTTCCTTTTCTCAGTGTAGCATTCTAACATTTTCATATTCACACAATTCCTTAAGAACTTCCTCGTCATCAGAGTCATTGTCCGAATGAGGAAAGGGAGAAACAAGGGGTGTTTCTCCTGATTCGTCATCGGTTTCAAGGTTATTCATGTTGGTCTCATTAGGTTGATCGGTGAAGTTGTTAAGAAATTGTTTAATGCTTTCTAAGCGAGAGTCAACAAAGGCCGAAATCACCTTTAGCTCGTGGAGATCTTGGTTAATTCTTACGCGCAACGCAGTGGGTAAGACATGACGGTTGTTGGGAGGTGGTGGATTTCTGTTCTCCATGGTAAAGAACGGAATAGTCAATGGAGGTTACGAACAAACAAAAAAAGAAAAGATAGACTACGAGAAAGCTAATATGCGGAAATTAAATTCTCACTTGAAAGGATTCAAGCGAGTAGAACTAAGCTAAACTATGATCAAAACCTAACTATTCCCCAGGCGGCGGCGCCAAAAACTTGATATGCGGTCATCGTAGAACTTCTACACGAGAAGTTTTACAACTCCCTAGGTAGTGCACCTAATCGTTGTAGTGTAGTATAGGCAAGACTTGGGGTTGTTTATCGTTCACTCGAGGAATAGGGTGGGAAGGCTTGATCACAGTCTAACAGAATTCTAAGCGTTGAGGGAAGATTATTTTTGTATTTTTGTATTTTATGGAAAGGAGTAAAATCATATAATTGGAGGGAGGTTTGGTTTTAGCTATTTAAACTAAATAACAACTACGCTGCTGGTGATAACAATAAGATAAAAGATTGTGTTCGTTTAATCATGTATTACTCCCTAGATTGCTTCTCTTAGTGTTGTTGCCTTGTCACACTTCTGATGATCTATGTAATTATTTCCTAAGTCATGAACGAATTACACGAACCCGTCGTCTACTTAGTATCCCGTTAGAGCAACGCACCTGTAAGGTAGTATGAAGACTATTACAAGGCCCCTAAGAGTACACTAAGTGCATGTGAAATATATTAAGAGTGGATCAACCATATTAGGGGGCAAGGTAGTATGAAGACTGTTACCCGATGGTATCCTTTCTATACAATCATGTTTTCCTAGACATATCAACAGCGATACAGACAAAAGCTGGTTTTCTAAGACCTAACATGCACATCCATCACAAGAAGCAACATCACTAAGATCTACATTCTAGGTTTCATACAATCATAAACAAACACAATAATAGGTTTAGCCAAGCATGTTAAAGATTAAGCAAGAACAATAAATAATCACACAACACATAGACATATTGAATGATTAAGTAAACCTTACTTGATTAAAACATGAATTGGAAGAAGTACAATAGGGTTTTTAGGCCCTAAAATCGTCTCCTACAGCTGCTAAACAAACTAGGGTTCGTACCCTCTTTTTATTCTAAAGTTACACACTCAAAACCCTAAATTCGGGTTTGTATATATAAGAAAAATGACGCGACGACGTCGCTTTTTAGTCGTGACGCTGTCGTAAGTAGAATCTTCTAGATCTGCGTGTGAGTCAGTGCGGGCTGACACCGTCTCGAAATGTTGTGACGTCGTCACTTTAAGGGTTGTGACGGCATCGTGTATAGCTTGTGACGCCGTCTCCAGGCTCTGTGAGCACAAATCTTCAAGAGTCTTGGTGTTGGTCCGTAATCTTGTCTGTTTCTTCTCCAAATGAGCCCAAGTCACGTGTAAATCTTCCAAATAAGAAATACCTGAAAAGGAATGATTAAGTACCTATTTTGGGCATAAACACGTGATTTTAGAGGTTAAACGACCCCGAAAAAATGTATAAAATGACCTCATCACTTGTCGACATGTATTTAATTATAAAACCAATTCCAATAAATTACCCATACTAAAACCAATTCCAGTATATATTTCTCATGCCTTATTCACACCCTCATTTTCCATTAGTCTAACGTTATAACTCGAATAAAAGCCCTCTTTTGATATTTATACCTGGTGCTTACGCCATGTCGGTGCAGTTTTGTTTCTTGTACAAGCATACGGTAACTTAATGAATCATGTCTGAGAAATTAAGTGTGATTTCCCTTTTACCCTCTATTAAATCATATACGAGTGTTTGAGTGAATTATACTTTTTCTTATTCGTGAGGTGCTTAGTTATGTTATAACATCTTGAAGATCGTTGGGTATTGTTAAACATCGCTATTTTGACATATTAAAAATTCAAAAATTATTTTTCATAATTCTATTTTTATTTTGTAAATCTTATTTTTCCTTATTTTGCTTGAGGACATACATGCACACCTTCAAAGAAAAAATTGTATTTCTAATTTCTCATAAAATTCTATAGAACAAATATGTTTTTTTAAAACATATTTGTTCTTTTTAGAACATATGTGCAGAAATACAATTATTAAAGGCGTGCATGTATGTTTTTGAAAGTTTCTCGCAGGTTCACAGCATCTTAAAATGGCTGAAACATACAAGTTCTCTCTCTCTCTCTCTCTCTCTCTCTCTCTATATATATATATATATATATATATATATATATATATATATATATCTATATATATATATATATATATATATATATATATAATATTCTAGTTGCAAAAGCCCGCCCATCCTTGTTAGTATCGAAAGAATAAATTAAATAACAATTAATGAATTACAAACATCGTAAAAGATTAATATAGTTAATAAGGAACAAAAAGAAATGAATAGAAATATGAGAAGAGGAAATAAAAGTTAATAAATTATCCGCATTACAAAGTATATAATGATTTTATTCAAATGCAGAAATAAAAGTTTCTTTAGCACCACGTTGGTCCAATTGAATTTGTATTTTTACCATCTTATCACAACATAGAATCTTAAACCCTTCCTACTCTTTTGAACGGGCATTTAACATAGCAATGATTCATTGAGAATAATATGTACGTAAATAATCTGTTAGATAAGACTATTACACTTTTTCATACCAAATTATGTAGACAAAATGTGCGCAAATTTAGGTAACCACCTACTATAAATTCACAATATAAACATGATAATGTAACAATTATGCATTGTAGCATTAAGCACGTGGATATTTAGACTAAAATCACCCATTAGTAAATTTCAAATGATGCGGTAGCCTAAAATTGAATTTACCATTTCAAAAAGTTAAAACTAACTTTATCATCATTTTAAATTATTTAAAAGCAATAATAAAGTATAAAGTTGAATCTAAGAGTACAAAAGAGTTCCTCTTGTAAGAAAGATTACGCATATTGAGCCATTGTTAAGATTTGAGGTGACTGGAATCGTACACTCCTTTCGACTTCTCCATCTATCGCTATGATTTCTTGAACTCCAACATTCTGCAAGAGATGGGCAAATATTTCTATGAATACGCTTCAATGGCCACTTCGACCCGTTAGAAGTACAATATAAACATCAAATGTATTAACCAAATAATTCGCAAAAGCATACCTTAAATTCGCAATTCCTTCTTGTTGTACCTGAGACGATGGTGCCATGACCTCTTATATATGAGTCTTTGTTGTTAAGTCTTGTTCCTCTACCGACTTTAAGGTATATCAGCTATGAAAAATAAATTTTAACCCGCTTCTGTTGTGAATCATTTAATAAAAATTAGGGCCACTACTCACGTCATAATTTCTCGTGAAGAATCAAATTGCTGATAATATTTTAAAAAGAACAAAAAGGGAGGTTTTGAATACTCAGGTTGATATTGGTGGTTTATCAGAAGTGGGTAAACGCTCATAGCTATAGCCGAAGTCAAGTGTGAAAATTGAACTAATGTTTGAATATGTACAGGAAAGTTTTTTGGGAGGAAGTGGTAATATGGCTATGCACCCCGACATTAAGAGCCACTCATGATAATTCTAAATTCCTCCACGTGGGGAAGTATCAAATTTATTCTAATTTCATCTGACATGTTTAATGAGTCAATGATCCTACTATCCCTAAGCCATGACTCAATTTCTTCCTTTTTCTTAGGGTCAAGAAACCCCCTATTAGAGGTAGAGCAAGATGGATTCTCATTCTCTATAGTGAAGAGTGGAGTAGTCAATGGAAGTTACGAATAAACACACAAAGAAAAGATAGACTACAAGAAAGCTAATATGTGGAATTAAAGTCTCACTTGAAAGGATTCAAGCGAATAGAACTAAGCTAAAATATGATCAAAACCTAACTATTCCCCAACAACGGTGCCAAAAACTTGATGCGAGGGTCGTAATGACTTCAGCAAGAAGTTTTACAACTCCCTAGGAAGAGTACCTAACTGTTGTATTGTAGTATAGGCAAGACTCGGGGGTTGCTATCGTTCTCTAAGGGAATTAGGTTGGGAAAAGGCCTTGATCACGGTCTAACAGACTTCTAAGGGTTGAGAAGAAAGATTTTTTTTGTATTTTATGTTTATAGGAAGCAAGAAATCTATTGTTTAAGCGGTTGTTTGTTTTAACTACTAATTTAAACTAATATCTAATCTATTGGTGATAATTTTATGATAATTAAATGTATTTACTTAATCATGCATTACTTATCATATTGTTTCTCCTAATCCTGTTGCCTTGTCACACTTGTGATGTAATGTGTAAGTATTTCCTAAGTTATGAACGAATTACATGAATCCGTCGTCTATTTAATATTTTGTTAAGGCAAAGCACAAGTAAGGTAGTATGAAGACTATGACAAGGCCCCTAAGAGTATATTAAATGCGTGTGAAATACCTTAAGAGATATCAACCATATAAGGGGCAAGGTAGTATGAAGTCTGTTACCCTATGGTATCCTTTCTATGCACTCGCGTTTCCCTAGATGTGTCAACAGTGATACAGACAAAAGCTGGTTTTCTAAGGACTAACGCGCACATTCATCAACAAGAAGCAACAATAAAAGGATCTACAATCTGACTTTCATGCAAGCATTAGCAAATACAAAGGAGGGTTTAGCCTCGCATGTTATAAAGGAAGTAAGAAGATAAATCAATGACACAACACATAGACATATTGAATGATTAATGATAAATAACCTTATTTGAATTAAAACATGGATCTAAGGTAGTACAATAGGGTTTTGAGGCCCTAAAAACCACCTATGAAGCTGCTACAAGGACTAGGGTTTGCCTCCCTAAGTTATACAAATTTATCCCAAAAGTTACACACTAAAACCCTACAATCGGTTTTGTATATATAGAGGTATCGCGGCGATGGTGTCGCTTTGTACTCCTGACGTCGTCGCCACGTAGATGGTTCTAGATCCACTTAACTCGGCCACGTCTGATGTCATTCGCTAATCTCTATCGCCCATCACATGAATGTCATTGACGTCGGTCGCTTTATGGTTGCGACGCCGGTCTTCAGGCTCTGGTGAATATTTCTTCATGAGTTCTGTGTGAGTCGTGGTCTTGGCGTTTCTTCTCCAAATGAGCCCAAGTCACGTGTATTTCCTCCAAATGTCATCCATGTACTAAAAACCTGAAAACAAACGATTAAGCACATAATCTAGGCATATTTGTATGATTTAAGGGGTTAAATGACCCCGAAATAGTGTATAAAATGACACCTCATCAACGTTACAAGTAAGGTTAAAATGGGATGCATCATTATTATTGGGATGTTACAAATTTAGATGTAAATACACTTAAATATTTAAATGTAACTTTTAATTATGTGTATGCTAATTTTTTATGCTTAGAAAAAGTAAATTCACTTTTATAGTATTGTTTCTTGTCTTAAAATTTTTAAAACTTCTTTGTTCTAAACTCATCGTCACCAAGGCATCTGTTTGGTAACCCAATACCCCACCAAGATGAAACACAAACCAACACACAAGATGTAGTTTTACAACATAAAGCACCAAAACCAACGAAGCAAGATCCAAAAAGATCTTAAACAAATTCATCTAAACCTCATCAAATTCGTGTAAAACCACAAAACCACCACCACATAAAAAACAATTAGATCTCTTGCACCAAAAACCGCGACCGCAACCACATAAACCAAAACTACCAGCCAAACTACCTTACCCAAGACAACCGGCCAAAACCACATAAAGTATATAAAACGGTGGTGGTGACGACGCATGCTGTTGAAAATGGTGGCAGCAGAATTAGTTGTTGTTGACGGCGGTGGCGGATGGTGTAACACCCCCAAAATCTGGTAGCAGCGGAATGGTAACAATGGGGTGCCACGTCATAGTACAACAAATAAGATATAGGAAACGGCCTCAAAGAGACGTTTTAAATAAGTACATTCGATGTATTATAAAATATCATAGTTTTCACATTAGGTCCCATATATTTAAAAGCGTCATAACCTTCAACATACATTTTTAACACAAAAGCTTCACGATTTCAAAAGGTGACATCTGTTTTCAACAAAGTTGAAAGTGTCCCCATAACATGCATCGATTTAAGAAAACACTAGAATCGTCTTCACGATATCCCCGCAGCTCCCCTCCAGAAACCACACATTAGGACCTGAAATTAAACATGCTAAAAGTCAACACAAAGGTTGAGTGAATTCATAGGTTTATCAGTAAAAGAGTATACCACAAGATTTAAGTAATGGTAGACTATGTACGTATTTCATAGTCCAAAACATGTATTATTGCACTAAGCTCATGACACCGAAACCTTAACTGTCAATGCCCCAAAATAAATATAAGGTGTCTGCCAAACAACCTACAAGTTCCTCTAAATGTTAAATGCATCATGGCCAACTTGTGACCAGAAATTCCAGGTGGGGATTGTCAGTCCCGATAGATCTATCCACAACACTTGCGCTTACTATATTAGCAATTAACAGTTTATGATTTGGTAGGGACTTAGATGGCAATGCGGTAACTTAGGCAATAATATTCAGGTAATAATCTGGATAACATACAATTTAAAACACTTGTGTCCATAGTAAATAAGCATGTAATTTCACCCCGTAGAGTTTGTCAAATAAGTAGATGAAAAAAGGGGCTATGAACTCACCTCAAGTGAATGAACGGATAGTGAATATTAAATAAGTGAAAACGTTCACAGACAGTCGGAAGTGACACCTAATTGAATATAGGTTGTATGAGTATAATGCATTTAATATAATGCGGCATCACAAGTTATAGCGTTTCATCACCACCTAAAACTCTTTGTTTAATTTATAAAATTAAACACTATATATTTGTATCTTGAAAAATAAATGTCCATGTATTCGTATTTGCAAAAATAGTATTGTCCAATAATTTATTTATTTGTCAAAAATACTTGATTTAACGTTTTTATTATTCGTATAATGTTGTCGTATAAGTAGTTCGATCGTCTTGTAAAATAACATTTATAAAGTTAAATCTTGTATGAATATTATATAAGTGATTCTAAAATGTTTCGCAAAATTTTTATTAAAAACGAACCAACACTATTCATGTCAGGAAAAGTGTCTAGTTTACAAACTATACATCTGAAAATTATGAAAATCGGCAGGTTTATGTAGAATGTCGTTCCGAACGACTTTGTAGTTTTACACTTTGACTCAATCGGACCTGAAGGTCCTCAAAACTGAGTTTCAGTAGCTGCTGAAACATTTATGGTTTTTCAGCTTTTACATATAATGTTCGATAACTTTGAAATGTCGTATCTTACTCGTTTTAACTCCGTTTTTAGCGTTCTTTATATGTATGAATTTGTGGCGAGATGAACTATGTTTATAAAATGTCCAATATTTTTATAAGTGGCTGTGTTAAATCAGTATTTCAAAATAGTTTATAAAAGTATTTTTATAAACTTAAATCTTGCGAATATCGTATCTCCTTCGTTATAGCTTCGTTTTGCGAGTTTCTTATATGCTTAGAATCCTTATGACATGTACTATTATTATATAATAAGTATACATTTTTATCAGATTTGGTTTTATCTCAGTTTTTATAAAATAAGTTTTATAAAAACACTTTTAGTCATTTAATTATCCTAATCTCGTAACTAGCATAACTTCTTCGTTATAAATCGGTTTTTCATGTTCTTTATATGCTTACGATCCTTGTGAAATGTACTATCATATAACAACATGTCCTGAATTTATAAAAATTCGGATCTTAACAGAAAGTTTCCAAAAACAATCCCTTAGGTCTTTTATAGTTTATTAAAAATGTGTTTTATTAAATCTTACTTGTTTATTTTTGTACAAACCTTCTAGGTAACCTTGTAACATGTTGTTTTACATACTTAGAGTCCTCCTAGTCATGTCCAAAATGATTGTCCAATATTTATGTCCTTATGATAATATATCCATTTCATTTTATAACACATGAAAATAAAAGCTAGGTGGTGACTTAACAAAATAACTATTATGTAAACATGTAAATGTAGTAATGAAGAGCTTGGAGTTTTAAATGACCTTAAAAGAGCAAGATGATGAAGAACTAATCAAAACTCCAAATGAACCCTACTTGATCTTGTTTAACCCTTTGCTAAAATGATTACCAAAGCTTTCAAAACTCTTTCAAATACCTTAGATAATACCCATGATCCCTTGTATGCTTAATAAAATAAAAACTTATGGTTTGTTCTTGTGGTTTAATGTGGGACGTGAGCTAGAGGAGAGAAACAAAGAGATGCATGATTTTTTTTCTAGTTGATGAGTTGTGTTTATTTCTTACTAGAATGCATGCATATATATTATAAGACTAGTCAAATAGATTATTAGCAAGTCAAAAATATACAAAAGACCATGAGAGATGGGAGGGGGGGGTTGGAACATAAGGGAGTGAAATAAGAAAGTATTGGTCAAATTACTAGCTAAGGTACTAAGGTTTAATGAGTATAGGATTGTACATGGTTAGTTGTGTACTCATTGTCTCCTTAGATGTGAGTTAGTTCCACATTTTAGGGGAGGGAAAAATGACTAGCAATATCTTGCATAAAAATGATAGTATTACTTGAAATATAAAGGTGTAGTTTTATTTAGAAACTGTATACTTGCATCTTTTGTTTTCTTTGTTGGTTTTTATATATGGGGCGGCTCACATGGAATCATGGGTAACTTTTATAAAACTTTGAGCATTGGATATAAACATGGGTATTTGTTGAAGCGTAGAAAAGTTTTTGTGCTTCCGGGCATGCCTAAATGTATTTTATTGTGAAACGTAAACGTTTTACGTAACCAATAAAAATAAAATATAAAAGTTGATTAATACTTTCGAAAAAAATATATATTGCTTGCTTGACGTAAACTTTAATTTGTTTGGTGCCCGTTTACGTTGGATGATAATTTTTAGCTTACGCGATTTAATTATATGATAAGAATTAAAAGTAAACGCGTACGAGACTAAAAAAAATTGTGAAACAAATGACGTCGTAACATGACCTGAGAGAGAGAGATAGATGAGGGACGAGAGAGGAGAGGTGACGAGGTTTTATGAGTTTACTGGAGAGAATTGTTCTTGTGAGAATTGCGGACGAGAGAGATTCTGAGAGAGAGAGGAGGGGGAGGCGAGAGAGACGAGACCTTGAGGAGGAGGATGATGACGAAGAGAGGGAGTGAGCGAGAAGGTGGAGATGTTTCATTGTATGATGTCTTTTTTGAGACACTATGGAGAGAGGATGTGGAGATGTTGGGAGGAGAGAGGAGGGAGATGAGACGGAAGGATGTATGTTTTCTGAGGGGAGAGGGTGGGGGGGGGTTTGTACTGTGGATTGAGAGGGGGGCGCTTACGAGAGAGATGCTGGCTATGGATGTCGATAATGAGTAGAATGTTCCGATGAGAATTTTTTTGATGTTTTAATGGAGGTGTTGTTTCGAGAGAGAGGATAGGAGATTCTCTTGGGCCGAGGAAGCATAGATGGGATGATTTTTGAGAGAGAGATTCTGTGATTTGAGAGAGAGAATTGGGAGATTGTTTTGGTTGAACTCTTCACAGGGATGAGATGATTGTAATCGTGTTGTGGCATTGGAGTTGGTGGGACGGTGGTTTGATGAGAGGGGGTGGACTTTCTGTGATTCTATGGAGCGCATGACACATTTGGATGAGCTTATTGGGATTGTGTGAGGTCGTGTGTAGTCACTGCTGTGATTGGTTGAGGCATGAGCGAATCGGAGTGTTTTGTGAGAGTGAGATTGGAGGAGGGATGGGAATCGGTCTTAGAGAGATGAGTATGAAGGGTTGGGGTTTTTCTGATTGCTGACTGATAGTGAGTTGGCTGTGCGAAAAGAAGAGATGAGAGAATTTGACTGAATATATTAATTGAATATGAGTATTTGGATCATAGAAGGTAATATGGCATATATGTTTGTGGCAGAATCGAGTTACTTATAAATTTCGTATTTGTGATGCTGAGAGTGACCCTCTCTTTGGGAGCGGGAGAATGAGTAGAGAGTACTACTTCAGGCAGGAGATTGAAACTTTTGTTGAAGTTGCGTATTTTTGTGATTGTTTTTGTAAAAGGATCCCCTCTCTTGACTCTATTAACTTGCATACCTTTCTGAGAGGAGAGAGGGGGGAGGGAGGGAGGTGAGGAAGGGTTTTAGGGTTTAAGGTTTTAGAGAGAGAGACGAGACAGTGTTGGAGGAACTGTTTCGAACTCGGGGTTATCTTTATATTGACGGTATATGCAGAATAAGATGTGTTTGGTATTGTGAATTTATGATGATCTGTCAAGATATGATAGAATCTCTGTGTGGGGAATTTGAGAGAGATCGAGAGACTGTGAGATCGATTTTCGAGAGAATGTGAGGAAGTCGACAGGTATGTAAATGTGATGAGGCTTGAGAGAAATTGGGAGAGTTTGAGAGATGATGGAGTGGAGATATCGAGAGGAGGAGGTAAGGAGAGAGAGGATTGCGGAAACGTTGGGATATTTGAGCTGAGAGGGGAGATGTGAGTAGATTAGCTTTTGATCATGACTTTGATAATTAATGGAATGACTGAGAACTGCCCGATCTGCAGTTGACGAAAAAACAGATTAGGAGAAGAGAGAGAGAGTGTAACGAAGATGCCGTACGATGAGATTAATGATTGAGTATCTGTGTTTGGGGGGGTATGGGGGGGGGGGGGGGGGTGGGGAGGGTGGGGGGGTGGGGGGGGGGGGGGGGGTGGGGGGGGGTGGGGATGGAGATAAGACGGTGTTGGTTTCTGGATCCTATACTGAGAGAGAGATGAGGGGAGGGAAGCGAGGGAGAGAGAGAGAGAGAGAGAGAGAGTAAATATGTTGGTGGTGTGCTTGTTTGGGGTGAGTTCGGGTGTTTATACCAACAAAAATGATCTCTATGTGTTTATTTATTTAGGGGGTTTTTATATATTGTGTAATGGGCTGTTACAAATAAACATAAATACACTTAAATGTTGAGATTGACTATTACTAAGTGAGCTTTTATGAAACGGACTACATAAATACACTTAGAGAGAGAGAGTGTGTGTAAATATGTTGGTGGTGTGCTTGTTTGGGGTGAGTTCGGGTGTTTATACCAACAAAAATGATCTCTGTGTGTTTATTTATTTAGGGGGTTTTTATATATTGTGTAATGGGTTGTTACAAATAAACATAAATACACTTAAATGTTGAGATGGACTATTACTAAGTGAGCTTTTATGAAACGGACTACATAAATACACTTAAATTTTCAGTTGTAACCGTAACTTTTATATAAACTTTCCTAAAGAAAAAATATTTTTTACTTAAAAATTTTAAGACTTCTAAAATTAAAATGAGCTAAATGATTTATAAAGTAGTAAAGATAGATATAATTAAGGTAGTTGTTATGAGTTTCGGTATAAAGGATTGAAAGTTTCAACGACAATTTAATGTCATTCTTTTGTTAATGTAGTTTCTTTTTCCTCTTTCCATTCATTGTTACATACCATTCACCTCATTCACTCAAATATTAATATGTACCCTTCCAAATATTAAATCAATCATTATCATTCATTTCATTTAATTATAAGGGGTTTTGCTAAATTTTGTCCACTAGGCAGAGTTTAAGGTGCGATTAATAAACATAAACTTTCTTAATTTACCAGAAAATGCATTAAATGAACTAGTAAATTACTATAATTGATAAGAAAATACATTATATAACGATGTGAATGAACTTAAAACATTTCCTTTTAGTTATAATTACACTAATATGCCTTAAGTGGCATAATATAGCTAAACCTATTAATAATCAATTTATGATAGTATACGATAATAAAGATGTCTTGGGGACCCAAAATTTTTTTTTTGTCGTTTTTATATTGTTACATAATAATCCGCATTTTTTTTACTAATGAAAACTGATTTCTATATATACTTTATTTGCATGTGTAATACGAGTACCAATTTTTTTCTTAGTAAACTATGTAGAGGAATATAAAAAAAAACTTATTTTTGTATAATTTTCTTTGAATCATGAAGCCTATTAACAATGGTGTTAATGACATTAATTCATTTCCTATTTTTATGATACGGACTTGGACATTCCCAATTTTCTTACTCACCGAATAGTTTTGAAAATCATTAAATGTTAAATTGTTTGTTTCATTGACATCATTAAAAGTTACAACATAAAAAGCTTTCTGTTTATTATACGTGGGCAAGAAAATTTATGTCATATATAGTTAGTATCATGAAATAAAATCCCTGACATTATAATTTTTATATATTTGTGTTATTTCTCAATTTAAAATTTAACAAAGGTAAAACAAAGTTCTAAACAAATATCACAAAACCTTAAATTATGACAGAATCACAAAGAAAGTTTTAAACAAATATCACAAAACCTTAATATAAAAAAAACTCATGATTGAGGAAAGAATCAATAAGCTACAACATAAACTAATCATATTTCACACAAAATAGATTCAGCCATCCAAGGTTCTTCTTTTAGCGCCCTTAAACCTGCGCCATACCCCGTTCTTCTAGAGTGCAACACTATCAAGAAATCGGTGCTTGTGAAAACTAGAGTAAATATTTGCACTCCGCTGTTCGGGAATATTTAATTATACGAGAACCCTTCGCCGCAACGCGCGGGTACCCGTCTATTTTAACTTATGTTTCAAGATGCTACTTGTGTTCATTTCTTTCGTTTGGACCTTCTGTTTATTTGGATATGAAATACTTTGCATTGGTTATTTTAATTTAAATTACCATTCATTTATACGGTTATTGTTAGAAAAACGTTTAACCGAATCACATTTCGAGCCGCCAAAATATAATCACGGTGTACCCGCCGTTTATGCATTTCCGCGGATACCTGCTAGTTGTACTTGATATAAACACCCCTTTCTTACCACAATACCAATGATGAAGTTGATGATGATGTCTTGATTAAGATCACATGATATTATCCGTGGTGGATTTATTGCTAAACAGAAATAATGAGAAAAGAAAATTAATATAACCGGTAGAAGGTTACATCGAAAAATTAACAAGTTAAATACATTTTTACGTAATTATCCCTTTTATAATTGATTCTCCAACTTTACACATATTTCTTTCTTGCTCTTGAGTTTATGTACATCCTTGTTTTTTATACTTTTAGTTTTATGTTTTCAGTTTCGTGTGATTTTACTTTTAACGTTTGAAGTAGGTCTAACTTTATGTTTCATTTGTAGTCATATATATCAACACTCTTTGTATTCATATAAACTACTTCCTCCGTCTCATAATTATAGTCCACCGACAAAAAACACGTAGTTTAAGAAAAACATCATCATTACAGCTTTTTCTCTCTTACTTTTTGCACAATGACAGTTTTACCCTTAACTAATTAATTTCTAACTTCTTTAAAGTTTGTAATAATAACATTAAGTAAACTTAATATAAATTTTATATCTATTTTTGAAAGTGGACAATTAATTTAAAACAAATAAAAAAAACCTGGACTATAATATAGTATTGATTTTTTTCCTGACGCAATCTGCGGGCAATGACTCCTTGAATCATATAAACGATAATATTTTGATTTGACTTGTTACCTTTTTAATGCACATTTTTCTTGCACGACAAATGCAAGATGTACTAAGGGGGTGTTTGGGATTGCTTATTGAAAATAGATTATGCGTTTTGAAAATGGATAATCAAATAATCAGTTGTTGCAAAACGTGATTTTGAAATATAGTGTTTGGATTTTATTATGTTGTTTGATATCGTAATAATCAGATAATCAGTTTCTTGAGTGTTTGGCAAATTAGATTATCTAACGATTGATCATGCAAGATTACTAAAATTGACATTTTTTAATTGATAAAATGGTAAGTGGATTGATATATATGTGAGGGTTAATAGGTAATTTTATATAAAAGAAGAAACCACGTTTTGTGGCTGTTACTCTTTTGTTGCTTTTTGAAAACCATATTTTGAGCACTACATACAGCAGATAATCACTTATCTCATTTTGTGTGCCAAACACTAAAGGTGAATTATTCACGTTTTCAAACTGTGATAATCTAATAATCTGTTCATATCGCAAACACCCCCTAAGTCTATAGATATAAACAGCTACAAGTGTAGTACAACATCGGGAATTTTCTTAGGAATTTCAAAACTAACATGTTATGATTTTTCAACTTTGGTGGGATCCAAAGATTAGATACCATCTTGGTTTGACTATCAGCTAGACAGAGGTTCACTGTAATTCTTTATTAACTTCGAAGGGGCATTTAAACTTGAATTTATGTTCAAATAACATTGGGTAGGTAGAGTCTTTAGAAGACTTAGCCAAGAGGAAAAAGTCTTATAAAAAATATATGAATAATTTTCTCTTTTATAATGTTTTTATTAATTTATAACATAATGTTTCAACAACGGAAAAAGACTACCATTTAATTGACTATGAGTACTAAAAATTCAAACAATATTTTAAAGGCACAAAATGATTAATCAATACCACCAATGTATATGTTAAACATCATCATATATCTTTTATCTGAATCATAAATGAAAGACCATTCTATATATATATACTTGTTAATTACTTTGATCTTGCTGGTATCTGACTGTGTCGCGCTAGATACCATATTTGCAAACCAAACACTCAGAGATGGTGAAACCATTGTTTCTAAAGGAAAAATGTTTGAAATGGGCTTTTTTAGCCCCGGAAAGTCCAAGAATCGTTACTTAGCGATATGGTACAAGAAGATTTCCGCAGGTACTGTCGTATGGGTTGCTAACAGGGAGACACCAATTAACGATACATCCGGTATTTTCAAAGTTAACAGGCAGGGGAACCTGGTGATTCTCAATGGCGAGGACACCATGGTTTGGTCATCCAGTTCAACTGTTGGTATGAGAAGGAATGGTTTAGTGGCGGTAGTGGTGCAGCTTCTGGATAACGGAAATCTTGTAGCATGGGATGAATACAGTACCAACAAAAATTTAATTTGGCAAAGTTTTGATTATCCTGGTGACACGTTTCTACAAGGAATGAAATTCGGGAAAGATTTAGTGACTGGTTTAGAGAGGTATATGACCTCTTGGAAGAGTCCTGATGATCCTTCACCAGGTATATATAATAGTTTAATAGACACAAATGGGTATCCGCAAATATTTAGTAGGAAAGGTTCGGTATTAATTATGAGATTTGGACCATGGCGTGGTCTTGTGTTTAGTGGCTTTGGTGTTGACATACCAAATTCAGTTTACAAAAGTGAGTTTGTTGTTAGTCAAAAGGAAATATATTATTCATATGAACTTGTAGGTCCAGTTATTCAAAGGATAGTCTTGACATGGAACGGAAGAATCCAATTTTTGCATTGGATTGAGAGAATTCAAGATTGGATTGTGTATGCAGAAACCGGAGGCGATATTTGTGCACGTTTCGAACTTTGTGGCCTGTATGGAAGTTGTAGCATGAATAGACATCCACCTTGTAGTTGTATGGAAGGTTTTGAACCAATAATTCCACAAGAATGGGAAGCGTCAGATTGGTCAAAAGGGTGTCAAAGAAAAGTGCCTTTGAATTGTGGGAGTGAGTATGGATTTAAAAGAGTATCAGGAGTGAAACTACCAGATACACGCAAGTCATGGTACAATCATAGCATGACACTTGGAGAATGTGATCTGGCCTGCAGAAATAATTGCTCTTGTATGGCTTATGCAAATTTAGATAGCAGAAATGGCGGAAGTGGATGCTTAATATGGTTTGATGAGCTCAGGGATATCGCAGAGTTTGATGACGGTGATACCATTTATATAAGAATGGCTACCACCGAGCTAGCAGGTACACATACGTATTAATGTATACCACCAATTAGTTCAGTTGTGATATTTTTGTGCTTTTAGCCTATGCAATAATACTCGCCGTCAATTTTATTTTTTTTACTGGAAGGTCACGAGTCTAACAAAAGAAAGAAAACCTCTTACTACCTTAGAATTATACACCTTTTATAACCCCTACCCACTTCACATCCATCTACTGGCTCAGTATGTCGGTACAAAAGTTTATGCTTCTTGGATTACAATGCTAACAGAATTACTACTGTCAGAAGGATTGAAGACGAAGTAAAGAAGATTCATATGGATTGTTTGGAAAACAAAGCAATACTTACGGATAATATTGAGTTATTTTTGTAAAAGATATGTATATGTATTGTTTAAGAGATCTTCTCTCCGCTGCTCTTTTAGAATAAGATCAATTGACTGTCTTGAAAGTATTATAAGCCTTGTAGGACTCCTGGGTCTATAAAAAGATGCCTACTAAGGGCATTAGTTGATATACAAGTTTTCATAGTTGTGAAGTCGATTAAAAAGCTTCAAGGTTGTGTAAACCCTAGTACTAGTTAAGAGTACTCGTATTATTGATCTAATAATATTGAAGCGTTTGGTTATATCTTTGTTCATTCACAATTACTGTTTTATTCATAATACTTTAGATAATTAATGGTGTGGATTTCCACTACACTTTGTCATTTATACATACAACGTTTCTACAACAAGTTATTTTGGATTTATCCAAGGTATTTATCCTTAGAAGCTAAGGAATCGATCAAGGATTGAGATCAACAATCTTGATACATTTTCAGAGAGATGGCTTCCTACTTCATTCTCTTGATTATCGCTACTAGAATCAATAGTGTCTACGCTCTCCTCGCTGTAGTGAAAGGTTCTTTGTTCCAATACAGGGGAATCGTCATTTTTACTACGGATAAGGTTAATTCCCCACGGGAAATAATCAAACACTAGTTACGATTAACGACATGCTTAAAATATTGTTAAAATCGTTTGTGTAAAATTTGTGTATTCTTGCATTGTTCCGTCGCGGGTTCCCTTGTGGAAACCACTAAACCCCTGCGTTATAGAACGTTTTGAAAGAAAATTACGAATTTTACGTATATAGTCCATGATTTAGCAAAGTGTACATATCAATATACATACAATAAGGATCATGTACTTTTAGTACATATTAATTTTGAAAATCAATTTTGCATAATTATAAAAACGCCACAAATATAAAACATGCAAAACATATTAAGCCAAAATTAATCATACTAAACTAGAATCAATTACGCAATTAAGTCAACAAAGGGTCTTCCCTAATATTGCAATTAAATAATTCACATAACAAATTCTCATGCATATAAATATATAAGCTTCATAAACCATGGGTTACATGCATGTAATCCATGGTTGATAATTTATAACAAGATAAATAAGCAACAAATATTTATAGCAAATCTAAAATGTAAATAAAACAATTTTAAACATTTTAGAAGATTATGTAAAATATATATCCTATATATTATTACCATTATTATGTGATCAATTTTAATCAAGATTATTTCTATAAATAATTTCCTAAAATATTTTTCACATAAAAGGCAACAATTACATATATATATAGGCGCAAGATTTTACATAATATTTTAGAAGATTCATGTAAAATATATCCGATATATTATTACCAAAACTACGTGACCAATTTTGGTATCTCCACCTGCTCAAGGTTCTTTATTTCTCTTTATATATAAGGGATTTACTTATGTTATCTATGCCAAATTGAAAATGCTTAGGTAAAAGCCAACTCCTGTAAGTGATTCTAATTATCAGCCTTATTGCCTAACACTCAAATAGTTGCTTATCTGATTATTTTGTTTTGTTACAGTATAAGAAAATTCAAATACTATCTTTTGCTTTGCTGGTTACAGCAGATTGAATTTTTGTGCATATGTCAGAAAACATACTCAGTTAAATAAGCAACCCTAAACGCCCCATAAGTTGTGTTTGGTTAGATTTTATTTTTCTTTTACACTCTGATGTAGCTGCGTACCTACTGAAACGACATCTGGTTCTTTTATAGGTCTAGATACCTTTTAAGAGTGAATGATATAAATTTTGGACATGGAGAGGTCACAAAATTCACTATGTTGAAGGAGAAAGTTTTCCAATCGTTCTTATCCATGGTTTTAGTGCTTCAGTGATGCGTAAATTGTTTTGAATAATATTTTGCCAAGTTTAAATTTATAAAACTTATTTACCGATACACGCACTAACGGACAGAGAACCCGGTCGTATATAGTGTAGTAGCTTGGTAAATTTGAGGTCATCCCAAGAGCTAAGGTTTAATAGTTCTAATTTGATTGTTGTCACGTTTGAAAATGGTTTTAAGATTGATTTTAAGAATTACGAAAAAATAAATGCAATAAAATAAATAGATAGAAGATATCAGGGAGAAAGGCGTGCTAACCTAACCATTTCACTACCAATGATATGATTACAATTTCCTGTGCAATATTCAATTATAAGTTCTATTAGTGGTTCTAATGTCGAAAAACCCGAATTTTCATTTGAGGTTTGTCCTATACTTACTCTGCGATCCCACATCCCTCTACGATCACACGAGCAGGGCGTCCAAGCTTGCAGTGGTTAAATTCCAACTACCCTTAAGACCAATCTATAATCTAAACCGATTATTAACCCTCTCTGAAAGAGTTCCCATGCTTTTTAAGTATTTAATGTGACAAAGGCGGTAATCTGGTTAATTCCTACACTAGGGATAGATGTCAAGCTACCTTCGTACCCCACTAATCCCAGGTTCAACATGGTAAGTCTAATATTAGGATTAACAAGATCTAAGCCACCCTCTATACTACCAAAACATAAGGATCAATGAAAGGCTATAAGGATATCTAACAAAACCATATTTAAACAGGAAATCATAATCATAACAATGGTAACTACATGGTTAGGCCAGCACTAGGAGTGCTTAGCCGCTCATGGTAACAGCAATGCAAGAATTAATGAATAAAGACATGGATTGAATCATCATAATTCTTACAAAGGATGAAATGAACGATTAAATACAATAATTATGAATAGTGACTTCTCCCTTGGACCTTCTGATGAAATGCTTCGAACCTTGGGGGTTTGGTTCACCCCGTGTGAAGTGGTGGTGGTGAGTAATACTGAATGAACCGGAGGAGGGCTCTATTTATAGGCTTCGAAAGGTTTACGGCGTAATCCTTATAGGATGTTACGCCGTAACCTTTCTACGTAAGCATCCAATCTTCTAGACATAAAAGTAGGTTACGGCGTAACCTTGTCGCCTATGTTACGTCGTAACGTTGAGTCAGATACATCATCTCTTGTAATTTTTGAATGTTGCGGCGTAATCTTAGAGACACTTTACGCCGTAAAAGGTGTGATGACTCATTTCTTCATTATAAGATGTTACGACGTAATCCCTCGGGGGTGTTACGCCGTAAAGTGCCTTGGACACTTCACTTTAGTGCATTTCTTGTCCAAATCCCTTGTCTTTTGCTAAAATGATCACTTGGTCCCTGAAAATTGAATATTAACAATTAAGTAATGTTTTTATGCATTTATAACATGTTTATAAGCATTTTCAAAGGGATTTTGATATTAAAATGTATTAACTATTTGATGTTATCATTCAGCTTTCAACTGGGAGTACTAACATATCCTTCTATCAGTTGTGTTTATATGTTGTATGCATTTTCTTTAAAAACTTGTACAAATAACTAATTCTCTAATCATGATCACAAAAACAATATTTTATTGTACTAAGAATCTGTGAATTTTTTATTGTATGTAATAAACTGACTTTAGGAACTTTCTTCTTGTGTGACGCTCTTGATCCGTTCCCTTTATCTACAAATGTTATTTAACCCGTTTGAACTTTCTATTCCCCTAACCGATCCATTTGTAAGTGAGTTGTTTTAAAACTGCCAGTATAAAGATAGGTACCTATAACCCGTGATCAGCACCATCGATTTCCATGCCTAGAATGTACATGTAACCTGTCATTTTTTAAGACACAAATAAGCACTTTGAAGTGTTTGGATGAAGTAAATTGCTTATGCTTATCCACTTAATATATAATGCAATAAGTTATTTTAGTAAGCAAATAGTTTAACTTGCTTATGCTTTCTAAATTGTTATCAGAGTTGCCAAACACTCCATCAACAATTTATCTACTTACTTCGTTTTTGTACAGCCAAACACTATCTTTGATTCTGTTTAGTATTTAAATACAACATCCTCGTATATAATCCTAATAACCTTCAATTTTTTTCATCAGTTCCATTCGCACAATGCAGCCTCAGCTTAAGTTACAAAAAAAACGGCTGGCCGAAGGTTGAAATTTCATTAAAAGTTTATGGTTGCGTCTTTAAATGAAATGGAGCCGAAAGCTTCAATAGTTTTCTAGGTGCTTATATTACAACCTAAGCCGAAAACGTACCAGTTGCTATCGTTAATGCAGCCATGAGCTATGACTTTCAAGTTTCACCCGTCAATGCAGCATGAGTTTGTGACTTTCAAGTTTCACCCTATATGGGTAAAAGAGTGCCAGCTATGACCACCATTACCTGCTGCGGAAGTTTGCACCGACTCGACGGTTCTTGTAGCTCTCTCATATGCGTCGTCTTAAGTTGTCGCTGACTTCATCGCTGCAAAAATAGATCTGTATCAGTTCTCATGTTAAATACAATTTCAAAACTCTACTGATGCTTCAAGTTGTTAAA
The DNA here is from genome assembly GCA_026074375.1 of Tanacetum coccineum. Lineage (NCBI taxonomy): Eukaryota > Viridiplantae > Streptophyta > Magnoliopsida > Asterales > Asteraceae > Tanacetum > Tanacetum coccineum. The sequence continues at coordinate 5,634 of BQNB010010346.1, read as the reverse complement.
ACAATTTGTCGTGTGTGACAGTTGCTATGTTCTCTAGGCTTGAGAGAACGAAGTCTATTAAGATTTAAACTAAATACATCACACATGTAAAAGAAATGGAGCTACACCAATAGAAGAGTAATATATCCAGTATTCACTTGACTTTAATTTTTATTTTACACTACAATTTTTTACTCCCAAATCTGTTTCTTTTCATATGACAGCTATTCTTTATGTTCAAGAAAAGAGACTGAGGATAATTACCCGCAAAAGTACCAATCACAGCATCTCCGGGGTCACTAAGACCCATTTCGCTTATAACACTTGAACAACTGCTTATCTGATTACTTCGTTTTTATATAGTGAAACACGATGTCCTGAATTGTTTTTCTTACAACAGATTATCAAGTTGTGTTTATAAGCACGGGCTATTTTATAAAGACACCCCTTACATGTACATGTACAACTTAATTAAACCAAAACCTCCAAAATTATATGAAAAGAACTAATGCAGTTAATTGAAATAGTTACTCAATATCAACGACATATGCGATTAATCTACAAAAAAGTTACACCAAGTTAAGAGTACCGGAGTCTCTTATCTGAAACAAAAAATGGTTAACAAATACATTGTTATCAATATTTTTAAAATAATCAAACTACGACTTATCTAATTATGCATTGCTTTACTTAAGCTATTTCCCAAATATGAACATCAATATAAGATTGCGATTTTATATAAATAAAATCAACTAATAACGTATGCCATAACGTAAGGCCTTACCATATATCCCCATAAGCAATTGGACGCTCGAGAAAACTAAAGATTAAGGGTGTGTTTTGTACCCACCTTTTAATAAAAAGGAATTGAATGATAGGTGTGTTTATTTGTTTGGTTTAAAGATTTGGTTTTGTAATAGTACTTGATATGCATAGATGAGGGTTTTGATAAAAGTAGTGGATGATAGTGGGTTTTGAAAAAAAAAGTGGGCCACTCATGTTTTTTTTGTTTTTTTCATGTAAATGTGGGACCCAACAATTTTATAATTTTAATTAATATTAAAATAATATTATATTTCAATTTTCTAATCAATTCTATATCACAAAACAAACAACATTTTATACTATCATTTCTTTTCTCTCTCTTACTTTTCTTTCAAACCAATATCGAATCCAAATCTGATTCTAATCCTCTTGATACCAAACGCACCCTAAATGGGTAAATAACAGCCCATTTCAAAAGTGAGTAAGTGAGTAACAAACTTTATGAATAGAAGCTATATTACATCTTAGAAATTAAATGCCTTCTGGGTATAATCGTAACATCTTTTAATTACTTATAGCCCATTATTAACTTGTATGTAACGGCCCATTTAATCCAGATCAAGTAGTAGCAGCCTTTGCGATATCAATGCCAGGAAACAGTTTTTTATATAACCACCAATGATAAATTCAAAACATGTCAACAATATTAATTATATATAATTCATTTGAGATCTCCCGATTCCACAGTTCATTTTAAGCATTGTAGCTACAGTGCTGGGCCAAAAAGAAGCCTAAAAAAATGGCTTAAAATTTAGGCCGGCCCAATTAGTTTTGTTACTTTTTTTTTAAAATTTCATTTTAAGCACTGTAGCTACAGTGCTATAGTGCTGGGCCAAAAAGAAGCCCAAAAAAATAGCCTAAATTTTGGGCCGGACCAATTAGTTTGGTTACTTTTTTTTTTGGCACAAAATAGGGGAAAAAAATGTTACAAAAGTACAGACTGATTCAGATAAAAAAATACCCGCGAAAACATTTTCGAATGGCATTAAATGGTGTCATTTTACACTATGAGACCAAAAAAAATAAATTCGCAAAAAAAAATTTTAAAAATAAAAATAAAATAAAATAAAAAAAATTAATACCCCGCAACAACGCGCGAAAAATTAACGCCCGCAGTAACGCACGGGTAATTTTGCTTGTTGCAATAATATGACTAAACCATAACGGACTTGTTACTTTATCACAATTGATTAATGATTAATATGGCCACAAAGCCATAATGTTATATATACCCATTCACATTCTTCAAATATGAGACATCATATCATATTCACAAAGCAACATAAGAATTCCATAATATCATTTGAGAAGATAGACTCACATAATCCATAAACTTGTCAAGGTAGCTTTGAGTATTTATGATTTCATAAAAATCTATTTTGATTATGGTTGTCTAAGTTGTAATATGAAGATTGAGTTTATTACACAAAATTTACGTGGATCTTCCATTATAATAATTTATAATGTTTGTTTCTTATAAAGGTTTTGAAGATTATTATTCTTAAACATTGTTTGTTGTTAAATGTATTATGTAGTTGATCAAGGTAACTATAAATTTCATCATCATTAACAAAAGTCAAGGACGTGCAAAGGTTGCAAATCGGGATGATCAGACGAGTATGAGCCTCTCTTCCTCCAAAACCTTTTATCTATATATATGTTATTTATCGAGTTAAAACCCTTTTACCCAACTTTACTTTGAATAAATGCAAATTTTTATGAATCGTTTTGGACGACCGATATCATGTAGAGTTGCATGATGATTTCTTGTAACTTGTTTTAAGCTGCAAATAATGGATTGAAGGTCGTTTATATGCATGTTAGGATTAGGATGTTACGTTGTTATTAAATGAGTTTTTTTTAATTCGTCATCGCTCATTAGGCATGGATTACTTTTCTGTTCGTTATGGCATGGATAGCGCCACTATTCAACAATTAAAAAATCTACACTTATATGAGAAAACAACTTTGGTTAAAGGTATATCAGTCCTAACTTTCTTCCCCTTGCTTTTAACAATATATACATAGTACTTGTTAGTTATAAGCAAATTTTGGTAATCATATCAAGTTATCAATATTTCGTTTGCATAACACCCTCTTTTTTGTCACTTGTCCGAATGCAAAATCAACCTTTTTAAAAACATTGATTTTAGTTTGATCTGTTGCACCCGCGCAATGCTTGGTTGGGATTATCAATAGTCAAATTTTCTTGACAAATGCTATTTTCTTCTTACAATATGCAGTATCCCCACTTGGTGTCTGGTCCTGCTCCAATACCTTAAGAGGGGCCCGTCACCACTTCTCATGTGCGAAAACTCCTGTTAGAGGAAGGGCCAAAGATGTGTATAAAAGATCCTCCCCATCTCCTCCACCCTCTGAAGAGACAAAATTATATATTAAGAGATTTCTGGAGGAGCACTCGGGTGTTGCTATTTACTCCATGGAAGATATTTTGTGATAAAGTGTGTGTAGATCAAATTTTTGTATATAGGTATGTAAATTTTGTCATTTGTTTGGTAAAGTTTGTTATAATAAATTGTAATTAAATTTGTTGTGCGAATCTTTGGTTAATTTTGTTATGAATAATTCTTGTTGGTTTGTCGTATAAATCTTTGGTATCGTTTTTTGGTAAACTTGGTACACATAGATTCTTCTAAACTTGTTAAACATAGATTCCAAGTCTAATATTTCGAAACAAGCATGTAGATTTCTTTGATAAAAATTTAATGAGATGCCAATCTTTTACGAAAAGTATGTTTTGGTGCGAACAAAGGTTGCGATGGAGACGATTGTGGTTCGTGACAGTAACATTCATTGTCACCATCATTTATGTTATTATTTTGTAAAGTTAGTGTTGGAAAAAATGTATAATAAAAAAAAAAATTTGTTCGCCACAAATTTAGTCACAGGGTACCTGCCGCCGCATTGCGCGGGTACCCTGCTAGTGATCTTCAAAGACAATTCAACGATTTCATGAAATCTCAGCAATTAACCAACGCTTTTATTAAAGATACATTCATGGACCTCAAAACTCAATTCACGCTCACCTCTCCATGTTCCCCAAAAAATCCATCAAGCTTCAATCCAAAACCTTGAAACTAAGTTCGACAGACTCGCTGACAAGCAATCTGGTCGACTTTCTAGATACCAAAAAAGAGGCATATAAAAAGCTATGGAGGTCCCAATAGAGTGGAAGAATTAATCCAATGATTCCAAAAAACCTGATGCTTAGGAGCCTGATTCGAAACCCACAATAACGAAATTCTTTGAACCACGAGAAATATATCTTAATTACAATAATCATTCTTCTCATCCACTGATGTCGCATGAATCCCCTATTTCATATATGCCAAAGGGTCGTTAAGCAAACTCTATGAAAAGCTCTACTAGTCCATTCGTCTTTTAGAAACCCGAAGGAACCCATGAGGATGTCAGGCAATGAGGGGTTAAACAACGAGGGGGATCCCCACCATCTCCAAAATTTGACCCAAAAACTCTTAACTCTAGGGCATGAGAGCAAACACTGTTCCATATGTTCATCAACTAACCCACAAATGGTACATAAAGAATAGGGGAGTTGAACTCCACGTTGCAACAAATTCATTTTTGTAGGAAGATGATTTAAAGACACTCACCAATTGCAAATATTTACCTTCTGAGGCATCCAAGAATTCCACCTAAAAGACAAAGTATTTGCCTCGCTAAAGAAGAAGTTACTGTGAATGGCTTTGCAAAACGATCTGACAAAAAATTTACCCAAGTCTTCCAACGCCCAGGTCCATTTGTCTTCAATTGCAGAATCAAGAACAAGCACGGTGATAAGAAAATTTAACGATGAAAGCTCGCCTAGTCGGTTATCTTCTCCAGGCCCAATTCCCTTGCCATATATCATATATTTTAGACCATGTCTCGGCAACAAAATATTTTTTTTATTAAGATCCAGTGCATACAACCGAGGGAAATGAAACTTTAAAGGACCTGTCGGAACCCAATATCACCTTCACTTCACCATTGATACAAGAAAAATAGATAAGAGAAAAGGAAGAATTTTAGAAAGAAGTTAGAGAGAGAAATAAAGAGAGAAAAATGAGAATGGTTGATTAAACAAATGAAATCTTACAAATGAATCAACACCCTCTCCATCCTTGGAGAGGGGTATTTATAGTTAAAACCAAGAGGCTTTCATGCCTTGGTGTTTCTACGGGTCGGGCTTGGGATTACTTGGGCTTTCGCCCGATACACGTGACCGATTAGATTACACAAAGAGCCCGTTTACCCGTCTAGCCTATTACAACGTATAATTAATTAATGACCGAGACCTAATATAATTAATGAACGAACTTCCTTGTTCGACTCAATATTTTGAGGCTAACAATCTCCCCCGAAGTGAGTTCATTGTGACACTCCTTCGTGAGATCAATGAGATTGCTTTTGTCGTTGAGCTCTTGTGATCTTTGTCTCTGTCTACGTTGTAGGCTTGTTCCTTCATGCTTTGTGATCTTTGATCTTTAGCCTTTGTCATTGTCTTTTGACTTTGTCTTTTTCGTCCGAGATCTTTAAATCTTTATCCTTCCGTCTTGATCGTCTTTGCCACCTTGCGATCTTGTGTCTTGACCAACATGCTCATACTTTGCATCATCTTGAAAGCTTGCTAACAATCTCCCTTGATAGACTTGATATCTTTGAAGGAAGATCTTGTATATCAGAGTTTGTGCGGAAGTCTTTGTCTTTAATTCTTGAGCTTTCATGATTCTTGAATCTTGATGCTTATAGAATGTCTTTGTAGTTTGAGCATGAGCATGTGGTAACGAATCCGACTTCAGCTGGAAT
>BQNB010010345.1:1028-84187 GCA_026074375.1 Tanacetum coccineum | reverse complement strand
GTTAAATATACGTATTATATATTATATTATATATATTTTTTAGAGTGAATTTTCCTTAGGGAATTTTCTTAATTGCTCTTGTGGAATATTATTTTTATAGTATATTTTATTGTGTATTAAAACCCTCATCAACGCCCAATCTTTGATTGCCTCAATCTTTGCGGGATCAACGTGAATGCCTTCACTATCAATCACGTGACCAAGAAATTGTACATTCGACAGCCAAAACTCACACTTTGAGAACTTGGCATACAATTCTTCCTTCTTTAATAAATTCAAGATCAACTTAAGATGTCCTTTATGCTCCTTTCTTCTTTTGGAGTAGATCAAAATATCATCGATGAATATAATTACAAATCTATCCAGATATGGTTTGCACACCCTATTTATCAAGTCCATGAAAACTGTCGGTGTGTTAGTCAAACCAAACGGCATTACTTGGAACTCGTAGTGACCATAGCGGGTCCTAAATGCTGTCTTTGAAATGTCCTCCTCACGAACTCTGAGTTGATGATAACCAGATCTCAGGTCGATCTTAGAGTATCGGTTCTTAACAGTAAGCTTGTTCAGTTCATGATAGTCGATACACATCCAAAAAGAACCATCTTTCTTCTTGACAAACAAAACCGGTGCTCCCTAGGGTGAGGAACTCGGCCTTATAAATCCTCTGTCAGAAAGTTCTTGCAACTGAGTGGATAACTCTTGCATTTCGGCTAGTGCTAATCGATACGGTGCTCATGCTACAGGTGCAGCACCAGGGACTAAGTCGATTTGAAATTCAACTTGTCGAGCAGGCGGTAATCCAGGCAAATCTTCTGGAAAAACTTTTGGAAATTCCCGTACGATTGGCACATCCTCAAGTCGCTTCTCTTCCGACTTATCATCAGCCTTCTTGGACGTAACTTGTGCCAGATAAACTTAACATCCTTTTCAATATACTTTTGGTTCTGTCGTTGCACGATATATTACTAAAATTTTACTTCCGCTGTCATAATTATACATCGGGATTATCAACACCTATTTCCATAAGGATCGAACAACCTTCTCATCACAAACGATCAAACGCGTGGTATTTACGGCCAACCCATCAATACCAATGATGAACGTCAAATGCCCAAGCTCTTGATGGGGCAATTAGATCTATGTCGAACGGATAGGACCTAATAATTCCTAACGTGCAACCTCTTAAGAACATATTTGTTTCTGAACAATTCTTCCATCGGCAAGTTCATACGGCACTAACTAGTGTTCTAATAGTGGTTGGTTATGTAAACATCAAGCAAAGCACTAAGGTGTTGACACAAAACTTTTATTGGCACGCCCGAATCGATTAACATCGAAGCTATAACAGTTATTGGAAAGCCAGAGGATGAGAGAGAGAGAGAGAGTGAGAACGTAACCGTGACGGACGTCTGAATCAGGCGTTTGTTCCTTCCCTCCACCAGAGGCGTAACTCTCGCCGTAGTTCGTTACTCCCGTTTACTGGTTTCCTGTCTCTGTTTTCCATTCGTGTTTATTGTCGGGTTTCCACGTTTCTGATTAGCACTCATCTTAGGACAATCCTTCTTGATATGTCCCTGGTCTTCTAACTCATAACAAATAATACCCTCTAGCTGATTTCTAAATGGAGCCCTAATGAGTATTTGGAAGAAATAGCAACCCTACAATTCTTAGTCTGTTGTCCAAACCTTTTACTGTTTCCACACTTTTTAGTACCACAACCTTCATGTGTAACCTACACTGTTGCTGGTAGGGGAGTATCCATACATACCACTGGTTTCTTTCATTGTTCCCAGCCGTATAAGCTCTGGCCACATTTGCCCCCCTAGTAATTTTGGCCTCTTATCAGCCGGTTTTGCAACGTCCTACGGTTATCCCTTAGGTTACATATCCATCCTCCTCTATTCTCAGCAATCCTTGCAGCAACCCTGGACTCTTCTTAGTCCATCAATTGGTTAGCAATGCGTATAGCATCCTAGAGTCTGGCTGGATTCGCAGCAATCACATTCCCTTGAATGTTGTCCGGTAAACCTCCAATAAACCTCTCCACTCTGTCTTCTTCATCAGGGACCATTCCAACAAAATCAACTCCTGAAACCCTTGAGTGTAAGCAGTCAAGTTGTTTCCTTTCATGGTCAGATTCCATAATTCAGTCTCCATCTTTTAGATTTCATTCCTTGGACAGTACACTTCTGTCATCAACTTCATCAGTCCAACCCAATTCATGGCATATGCCGCCTCAATACCAATGGTTCTCTTATGAGAGTTCCACCAAGTCAAAGCACTGTCCTGCAGTGTGCATGAAGCATATTTCACTTGATACTTTAATGGACAATTACTGATATTGAACACAGTCTCCATCTTCTCAAACCAGCGGGTCAATCCAACAACATCTTCAGTTCCTGAGAAATTATGTGGCTTGCACTTCAAGAAGTCTTGGAAAGTGCACTCTCTAGCCACTGGCATGAAACCTCCATAGTTCATACCATGATTCCCATTTCTATTTCCATTTCCATTTTCTCCATTCCCTTCATTTCTATTTCCTCTATTTCCTCCATTCTCGCCTTCTTGTTCATCCACATTCTCATTCAGGGGTTCAAGGGTCCTTGCGGCTTTACGAGCCTCCATCTCTTCAGCTACTCGGCGGTTAACCAATTCTTCAAACTCCTCATGAGTCATAGACGCTCCAGATCGTATGTTAGGCATCTTCCTACAACACAACAATATAACGCTTGGTAAAATTTCTAGGTAATGCGAGATTACTAACGTTATTAAATAAAATTTATGGTTAATCACATAGAAAATACACGATCAAAATACATATTCACAAAAATCCCATAATTGCATGACGCAAGAGCATAAGTAAATCAAATCATGACATCATATCATAGTTAAATATCAATTTCATATCATTGAACATAAGTGATTACATCACAACGTTTCAAAATACAGAAAATACGAGTTCTAACACTACGGTCATCACTAAACGCTACTACTCAATGCTGCAATGCTAACGAACATCTCTAAGAATGGTAGCCCATGTGCTTCCTAGCACACGCCTCAAGTCTGCCAACTCTCAATCGATCATAAAATCGAAGTCGTCGCATCTGTCTCAACTCTCTCTGCATACGTGACATGCCGCGCTGGAGTCGGTCAACTCTCTGACTCTCAACACTCACGGTGCCTCTAAGCCTCATGTTATCCCTCTCCAACTCAACAATCCTCTCAGTCAAAGCAATAACTGCCGACTCAACCCTAACAGTCCTATGTCCCTGCTCTCTCTGAACTCCCTTAATAACATGTATACGATGGATTGGGATAGCCTGAGTGTGATCATGAAACCTCTAAACTAAATCTCCCAATGTCTCATACGTAGCCTCTACTGCTCCCTCCTGAGCAGGCTCAGGAATATCCTCTGGCATCGCAGGATGCGTAACCCTCTCAACTCTGACCTCAACCGGGCCTCTCATACCCGTCTCTGTCTCATCTTGATCATCAGCCTCAACTACAACTCTAGCCTCAATCCCTCTATCCCTAAGAGCATCTGCGTAAGCAAAACACTCGTCAATCTCTGCCTGAATCTCTGGATCACTTTCTATGCTATAAATGAGTCTTCACTAACCTGACAATAGCATCATCCTCAAACTAATATCTTTATTGATCAACCTCTACATCTGCCAATAACCAGAAATCATTAACTTCTCTTTAGGCGATGGTATACAATAGCTCAGGACAGGAGATAAAGCTTCGGATACAGGTGATAATGCAGGTACAGATGTCATAGGGGACCTACGTCTCTTGCGAGATGGCCCCGAAGAAGTACTCGATAAATCAGGTGAAGAATGATCTGCCAATAGGTGTCTCGAAGAAGGATCAGATGAAGCATCCGAATGAAAATCTGATGATGTCTCTGATGATGAATCTGAAGAAGAATGATCAGTAGAATGTCTCACAGCAAGATGATTAGTGGGTAACGGTCCAACCCTCTTCCTTGCGGTCATCATGTGTACCGGCCCATTAAGATGGTAGCGGTACGGATTACAAATGACCATGGGGAATAGGCTGTCCAGGTGCTAGAAGCATAACTCGACGACGAGGTATGATAGGTGATCTCTGGGTAGAAGCGATAATCTCAGTGAAAGGTGTATCATGGGTAGGTGATGATGGTGTATTTGGTGTATCACTGTCTGTGGGGTCATCATCTGATGATAAGAATGGTGAGATATCTAGTAATTGTGGTATATGGTCTGATGATGGATCCTCAGATAGATCAGACTCTGAATCAGATGCAGGTGAGTAATCAGGAGAAGCTGGTATATAGTTAGGGGATGGTGGTATAGTAGGTGCTATGATAGGTGTCTCCGTGGGTATCACTGGTGTGTCAGTCTGAGTAGTAGGTGGGGTAATCACTGGTGTGGTGTCAGGAATAGTAGTAGGGATAGTACTGAACAAGATCACTCGTCCAGCAGGTTTTGTCACCTCCACCACGCTATCCTCTGATGATACAAAGAAATTGAGATAATGAAATAGCCATAACCCTTGCACATAGCAATGTTCTTATACATCATCATTTTATATCAACATGCATGATGCAAAAATATGAAATGGTGTGAAAGGGTAAACTGGATGAAATGCAGAATGAATGTATAAATGAATATGATTGAAGTCATCGAGACGTCATGATAGGATGAAAAATAATGGAACATTAGAAATATTAGATATACTTAGTATTTAATACGTATATATTATTTACGTAGTACTTAGTTATGTATACGTACTATGTAAGGTCACATAATCACGTAGGATCACATACTGGTTATAGTCCAGACTAGTTTATACTACCTGGGTTCCTCTTAACCTTGGCTCTTGCATACTAACTGTCACACTTTCAAACGGGGCCTTGGACGAATACGTTGTCGGAAGGCGTGACTCTTATGGAGGCTATCTCAAGTACAAAGCATAAAGAACGACCTCTAAGGGTACGTTTTAAAAATAAACACCGTTGCAAAGTTTTAAAATAATAATAATAAGTTTTACATCGATTAAATTTAAAAGATTCAAAGTTAAAATGCGGAAGCTTAAATAAGTTCAACAACGGTATTTAAAGACATAGATAAATCTCTGGTAAACCGGTACAGGCAAATAGACTTCACATAAGTCAATCAACAACATCCTGCTAAGCACTGAGAAAAAACATGCTTAAAACGTCAACATAAAGTGAGTGAATTCATAGCGTTTGTTCATACGTTTTTTAAAGTGGACCACAAGACTATCAACACCGTTATGCGACAGTTATAACAAATACAACTTCACATAAAAAGGTATTTACGTTGCACTAAGCTCATGACACGAAAAGCTAATTACGTTTTATAGCATAGTATATTTGCTAGTGAAACAAGCCCCCGAGGTAACTGACCAAGACTACCTTCTTAAGTTTCGACATGGTATATATCCGTTTATCGGGAGCCCCGTGGGTAGTGAGCGCTACTCACCCGGATAGGGATAATTAGTCCCAATAGATCTATTTATAACACTCGCGCTCCCTCGACCGGTCCTCCAGTCAAGAGATTGACGGTTCATGATAAGTGGGGTGTAGGTAGGTCTAAACGTCTACTTAGGCAATCACGTAAACCGAACAATCTCACGTAAGTAACTTTGGGTCCAGTTTTAAAAGCAAGCAATGTTTCTCACCCCAAGTTATAAAACATTTATTCAAAACGAGTAAAAAAAGTGGGGCTATAAACTTACCTTATACGGGTAGTGGATCAAAAGGAATCAATCAAGTGAAAATGAATCTCACGGTTCTAGCGACAACCTATCATATAATTGTCGTTTAAGAATGATGTACAACGAATTAACGCACTCTTATCGCAATGAACTGATCATCCAAGCTCAAGTAGACACGGCTGTATACCTTTTTAAACGTATTTTTCAAAAGTTATAAGTTTTGACAAGTCTCGTCACTTTAAAACATCTTAGAAAATATTTCGTCTTTTAGTGCATTTCGTCTTTTAGTGTATTTTGTCTTTTAGTACATTTAGTCTTTTAATGTATTTCATCTTTTAGTGTATTTCGTCCTTTAGTGTATTTCAGCTTATTTTGTTTTTAGTGTAATTTCGTTTTCTCTTAGTGTATTTTTTGTCTTAGTGTATTTCGTCTTTCTTAGTGTTATTTCGTATTTTAGTGGTCCGACCCAAATCAACGTCTGACTCTGATAACTAGAAATATTGACCTAAACTCGACACTTACGTTTTTCTACATTTTATCATAAGTTTGATAATAAAAGTATATCTTCGACGCTTTTATAAAGTTTTACGAAATTTCAGCATGACCTTTCTAAAAATATAGACTTTCCATTCTTATCAACCTCGACTCGTAAACTATCTATTTTACAAAGTGCATCTTTTATTGACTCGCAAGTATATCCGATATATTTTTGACAACACCTCAAATATCGCAACAAGTCCGTTCTAAACCTAAACCTCTTCGACATAAACATTTTACGCTTACAACAAATCCAACATCTACTTAATCTTTTCGCCAACGATATTTAACTCAACATACGATAAATCTTTAAGTAAACGATATAGCCGTAATAATAGCAATATATATATCAACATATACAATGAAAATTTTTAAAAGTGCAAAGTACAACTACTTTTTATTTTCTTCTATTTAATAAAGAAATATATTAGGACTTGAGACTTGTGGTTTTATTGAAAACTAGTTAATGTTTTTCACAACGATCACGCTTTGCTACAACCTTGTTCGGGTATGTCATACGAATGCAAAAGTACAACTTTATTTTTGAAAATAAAGATGACTTACAATGAAAACACGACGAAAGGTGGATTAGAAATCAAAAATAACCAAACGTTGTTCTTTCAAATTACCCGGTATGAAACGTACATATCAACATCTACGTAACAATATATCTTCAAGTGGATGATCAAAAATAAAAAATAAGTGGGTTTGTGTGTGTGTTTTGGTTCGGCAAAGAGAGGAAGAACAAAGATGTATGTGTATTTTTTTTTGTTTAGTGTGAATTGTTTATGATATGTATGTGTATCATGTATATTTAACTAGCAAAACCACACACATGCTAGTGTGTTGTATGTGTACCAGAGAACTGGACAGGGGTGCCCCAAGGGGACCAAAATGATTTCTCCCATGGGATTGTAGCCAAGGACATGGTGCAAACCCTTAAGTTGAAGTTGGTTAGATAGTTAACTTGTAAGGCAAAAAGTCAAAAAAAATGAATCTATGCATGATGTATGTTGGTAACCGGTTATGTATAGGACCAAAGGGGGACCAAAAATATTTTTTCCACTTTCTAGATCACTATGTGCTCTTTGTGAATTAATTTACCACAGAATTTGCCTATGACACATGTATAAGTATAAAAATTAAATGCGAAGCAAGTAGTAACGAACGAGTAACGGTTAACACGAAAATTTTATTGTGAAATTTTAAATATTGCTTTAAAACATAAAAACGCGGATATTGCCAAAATACTACAACGTTTGGTGTCCCGGTTCGTTCCCCGGAGAACGATTCTCAGATAACAGGAAACAAACTTCCCCGGTTTAACGTAAAGATAAACGAAACATTAAATATCAAATTTACTACACCGGAAGGGACAACGGCTAAATAATGAACAGAAATTTTCGGGTTGTCACATTCTTTCCCCGTTAAGAAGCTTATGTCCTCAAAGCTTAGGACGCAAACCTCTGCCAGCGGGTGCTGTGTTGGTGAAAAGATTGCGGGGTTTTCTTTTGCATTTGGTCTTCACGCTCCAGGTGACTCAAGGAACTCTCCTGGAGTTCCAGCGCAATCTTGACCATCGGATTTACTGAATCTGCTTCAGACGCTTGACTTCACGGTCCATATCTCGACATGCTTCTTCATTGAAATTCAATTTGGTCGTTCCATTGGATTTCATCCAACGGTATAACAAGCGGTTCATCAGCCATGCATTTCTTCAATTCGGAGACGTTTGAAATGTATTATGAACTCATACCAACTTCTCTGGAAGTTCTAGATGAAGGCACGGTTCCTACTTTGGCATTGATCTTAAAAGGTCAATATTTTTTTTTTTTTTTTTAAAAAAAACGAGGGTTCCGCTTTTCCCCGTTTGCCCAAAACGTATCACTCCTTTCCAAGGAGACACTTTCAACATGACCTTATCTCCTACTTGAAACTCAAGATGTTTTCGCCTTACATCGGCATAGCTCTTTTGACGATCACGGGCGGCTTGGATATGGCTCTTAATTTGAACTATTCTCTCGGTTGTCTCGTGGATGATCTCTGGGCCAGTGAGCTGACTGTCCCCAACTTCAGCCCAGCAATTTATGGTTGTGATAGATGAGGTGCTGCATATATTGGTGAGTATGATTGAGGAGAGTGAACTTGTGGAATCATGGTGTTTGTCTGTTGAGGAACATGTGTAGCATTGTATTGAGAATGATAGTTGGTAAGGTGAGACAGTGATTGATTGTAGCTGGCAACAAATGCAAGAGGATCTTGGTATCGTTCACGCATCAAGCAAGTTTCATTTATATGTGTCTCATGTTGTTCAAGATATGAATACAATTGATCATAGTTTGTAGTATGCAAATCTCTAGCCAACTTCACATCCGTCACAAATTTGCTCTATTCTAGTGGTAGACTGTTCAGAAACTTCATATTCACTTGAACTGGTCTTGTTGACATGTTGATAACATTCATCTTATTGATTTGTTGAGAAAATCTCCAGTAGTACTGATACAGTGTTTCACCCTTCACAAATGAAAACTTATCAAACTCATCATACAATTTACATTCCCTTTCTTGTAATGACAATTTCGTGCCTTGCATAAGAAGCTTAACTCTATCCCATATCTCTTTGGTAACTTTATGATGATTGAAAATGGCATACACATCTGGTGGAAGAACCTGAAGAACAATGTTGGTAGATTTAAGATCACAGTCAGCTTGGAGCTTCTCTATAACTGAAAGTTCTTCATACTTCTTTGTCCTAGTGGTTCCATCCTCTTGAACAATAGTAGGCCATACAAGTGGACAATTTTGAACTGAGTTAAGAATCATTCTCCTGTTCTCCTTATTCTCTATGTATAGTTCCATACGACTCTTTCAAGAGTCATACATAGATTTCTCTAACATGGGAGGACGGTTGTCCGCACCGGCAATGATCATGAATTCTACTAAAGTTGTCATTTTGAATTGATTGATTAAATGAGAAAAGATAACTTTTGATCGTTCAGTGATTAAAGGAATTTGTGTTAAAGTGATGAAGTATTGGAATTACATGGGTTTTTACAATTCTTGATAAAAACGAGAAGATAAGTTAATATTTCACGGGATTTTACATATAAAAGAAAAAACCGTATAAATCACCTAGAAGAAATGGTATAAATCTCCTAGGCAAAAATAGTGTATAAATCTCCCAAAGACAATGTATAAATCGCCTAAATGCAGTGTATAAATCGCCCAAGAGAAACTATATAAATCGCCCAAGAGAAGTGTATAAATCTCCTAATGAAAGTGGTATAAATCTCCCAAGCAAAATGGTATAAATCTCCCAAGGCAAAAATGGTATAAATCTCCCAAGGCAAAATGGTATAAATCTCCCAAGGCAAAAGTGGTATAAATCGCCTAGAGTAAATATCAAGTATAAATCGCTCAGGCCAAGTTATGTATAAATCTCCTAAGCAGAAAACCGTATAAATTGCCTTAGCATAACACGTATAAATCGCCCAAGCAAAAAAAACGTATAAATTGCCCAAGAAAAACACGCGTATAAATCGCATAAACCACTCACACGTATAAATCGCCTAGTTCTACCAGAGGTATAAATCGCCCAAGCTAAAAAACCACTTTTTTCAAATCACTTAAAGACACACTTTTTGACGTTTTTGTTTGATTTTTCTTGTACAACTTACTATCCTAAGCCTATTAGAACCTTAAAAACATAAACTTTATAGTTTTTAACACAAAAATTTTGAAATCAAGATTTTGGTACAAAGTATGTTTCAAACCAAAAAAGACTCAAAAAGATTGGATTTTTGATGTTTTTCTAGGTTTTTCTTGTACAAATAGCTTATACTAAGATAGAAGAAGTATAAAAATATAAACTTTATGGTTTTTGAACACACAAAAAAGTAAGAACTTTCTTGTGTATTCGGTACCAAACGAACAAACAAAACACTCACACAAAACCACCTAGATCTCCCCATGGCTCTTGATACCAATTGTAGAATACATGTTTTATCTAAACACTTAACCAATCAATGAAGAAACTAGACAGAAAAAGAGATGCAAGGAAGGTTTCTAGTGAGAGAAAGAAAGAGAGAATATTAGATTACCAGTGTGTTAGCCTTAAAATATGTTAACTTACACGAAATTACATTAGTTCATTAATAGTCAAACACGCAGGGACTAGATTAGACTATTTAGGATAGTTTAGTTGTGTTTGGACTATAATACCTCTTCCATACTTCCATGGAGGGGTGAGGATTCATTTTGTATCTCATTAGTGTGTGTCTTTCTCTCTCTAGAAAACACATATCTTTCCTTTCTCTCTCTAAATAATAAAATGGCTTCTTATTTATTTAATCCTCCCCGACCTCCAGATCGTCGTTTGTTAGTGATATCTTATTATTAACAATTGGCATCAGAGCTGCAGGGGTATATTGTATCATGTTTGTTGCTGTCTCGGTTACTATTCATTCGTGTCTTGGTTACTGTTCATTCATGGTGTCTCGGTTACTATTTATTCGTGGTATACTGCTGAAAGTTTTATGTTTTTTTCCTTGTGAAAATGTCAATATAGTGGGTATCATATGTTTTATTTCTTTTTGTTTCATTACTGATACAGATCTGCCAAGTATTGTGCTTACAAGACAAAATTTTCAGCGTATTTTTTATAAGTTTCTTGGTAGAGGTTTGGCAAAAAGGAAAAAAACACAGATCTGTTTTTTAAGGAAAAGTATAGTTGTACTGTACTTGCCGACGGTTTGGCCACCATGGCGGTTTGGCCACCGCGGCGGGTTGCCCACGACGGTTTAAACAGGTGCCAGTTTGACATCTTTATCATGGTCTGACTGAAACAAACCGCTGTCCAAATTTTTAGTCAGTGGCGGTTTGGTTCAATGGTGTCAGTTTGGTGGAACCACAACCCAATCCGAGTCAACTCGGTAATTACCGAGTTGACCTGGTCAAACTCAACGGAGTCAGAGTCTGGTCAAAGTAAAAGTCAACAGTACAGAAATGAAGATGAGACTCAAACCATTAATCACAAGACTCAACCAAGCCAACATCAATAACATTAACCACATCATCCAACAAATCCAACACAAATCTATTTATAACCTAGTAATCCCTTCCTCACATATATTATCTCAACTCCATCTCCACCAATCATCAACTTGACTTGAAACAGATATACAAATAACAAATTATGATCTCAGATTTGTTTTTGTGTTTAGCTATTATTTTCCTAACCTTATCAAGATCAAAACACAAAAATACATCTCTTTATTGATCTATGAGGAGAAAAACCTCTTTGATATTCAAACACAAAGGTAGTTTTATAACAAATTTGTTATAAACTACACTTCGTCTTGATTGACTCTCACAAACAAGAAAACAATTTAAATACAAACCTACCCGAGACCACATTTAAATGATCTTGAAGCTCGTTCTTTTATACATTGGAGGATTCTAAATTAAAGACTTCAAAGGGTATTTGTTATTGATATATATGGGTTGTCTGCGTAAGATTGGATTGAAAATCATACGGATTTGTGAAAGCTTTTCGTGATGGAATAAATAGAAGGGATGGATGGTGATGATAATTTTTTGGGAATGATTGTGATCTGCGAGAGATCGATGGGAGGCAGACGTTTTTTTAAGGAGATTTTGTTGACTGCGTCTGAGATTAGGTTTAGGGTTGAATGGGAGAAAGATTAGGGATTTGTTATCTTATATCCCTAATTTGTGTGTGTTGGATCTGCTTATATGATTATTCAAACAGGTCGAGTTCTATCAAATTGATGTTGGGCCGATTGTTATCAAATACATATTGGGCCAGAGTTTTTTTTAAATGGATTATTGGGCTGCCATTTCTTGTTGGTTTGGGCTGAATACTCGATTAAATGACAAGCTGGGCCACGAGTTATAAGTTGGTGTTGGGCTATTGGTTGTAATTGGGCTGTTGTGAATAATATTATTGGATTAGTCCGCGTATAAGCAATGGTTCGAGTATTAAAATGCTATCACGACAAGTTTAATTAGCCAAATGTGGATTCGTTAACGACAATTCAAAATATCATTTGTCCTAGTTTAACGACATTCGACCAACAACATAACAAACACGATACATAACACTACAAACGATCCGAATAAGATTTACTAAAACGACAAACGGCTAAAGATTCAGATTACGATGACAAGTGATTACGGAGTTGATTTGGTATCCCTTATTTGACATTGAAGTGAGTTTCACGAAGGCGTCTACTTATTTCATCATCGAGACTTCCTTCTATTTTCTACCCCTTTTCTTTAAACCCAATCTATCGATTGATGACTTGCTTGAGCACAAAAGGAATATGATTAAGACTTAGATTTTCTAGTTTCTAGCTGTCGGGGTGGTTGGTTGAAGACCTGGATTATTATCACTTAAAGGAGTTACGTTGTGTTGGGAATAAAGGCCTCTCAAGTTTCTACTGCTGGTTGAAGAAACTACTGCTAGTGAAGATTAGAGAAAATAGTCTAAGTTATTAATATTGTTAGTGTTATAGTTAGTACTACCAGTACAAAGTGTTAGTACTGTCAGTTTATTAATACTGTTAGTTATAATAGTTAGTACTGTTAGTTATATAGTTAGTACTGCTAAAGTGATATGCATGAGATATATTAGGAATAGATATGCATTGATCACTTGATGCGTTTTGTAAGCCTATTAGGGTTTCTTGGTGTATAAAAGAAACCCGAAGGCATAGTTAGAAAAATATAGATCTAGAAATCATTTTCTAATAGTTAGTATTCATAGTTTCAAAGTTATTCTGTAACTTTGATTGTGTTCAATATATTGAAAGTTAAGCAAGATCTTGTTTTACTATTTCATTGTTCTTCTTAGTATTACAAACTAGTTTCAGCATAGTTTGTAGTATTCACAATCTTAGTTTCTATTATAGTTGTTTTGGATCTATCTAATACAACTAAGCTTTAACAAGCTAAGTAAGATCTGTTCAAAAGGGATCAACAAGTGGTATCAGAGCTTGTTAAGAAACTTTGAATAAGAAGAACTCTAATTCTACTCAAGATCTGTTAGTCAAAGAAAAGATGGAGTCACAATAAAAAACTACCCAAACAGTGTCTGCACTAAAACTTCCAGTACTCAAAACTGGGAAGTATGATCTATGAAGCATGAGGATGGAACAATACCTTACTTTCACTGATCATGCCCTTTGGGAGGTAATAGTAAATGGTGATTCAGTTTCACTAGTTACATCAGCTAGTACTGGTGCTAAAGGTCCTATTCCTCCTAAAACTGCTGAACAAAAGCTAGCAAGGAAAAATGAACTAAAAGCAAAAAGCACTCTTATGCTAGCCATTCCTGATGAGCACCTACTGAAGTTTCATGCCTGCAAGGATGCAAAGTCCCTATGGGAAGCTATCAAGAATAGGTTTGGAGGCAACAAGGAATCAAAGAAAATGTAGAAGACCATTCTCAAGCAGAATTATGAAAACTTTGCTGCATCAAGTCAAGAAGGACTGAATAAAACCTATGATAGATTTCAAAATCTTATCAGTCAACTTGAAACCCATGTTGAAGTTATCTCTAAGGAGGATGCAAATTTGAAGTTGTTAAGAAGTTTATCATCAGCTTGGAACAATATTGCTTTAATCATGAGAAACAAATATGATCTTGACACATTGAGCATAGATGATTTGAATAATAATCTGAAGGTGTATGAATCTGAGATCAAAGGCAAATCAAGTTCAAGCTTAAATTCTCAGAATGTGGCTTTTGTTTCCTCTGATAACTCTAGCAGTACTAATGAAACAGTTAATACTGCTCCTAGTGTTTCTGCTGCTAGTTTGAAGGATCAAGCTTCTACTGCATCATATGTTAATGATGTCATGTTTTCTTTCTTTTCCAACCAATCTAATGCCCCACAGTTAGACTATGAAGATTTGGAACAAATTGATGCTGATGATCTTGAAGAAATGGATCTCAAATGGCAAGTGGCAATGCTTACCATGAGAGTTAAGAGGTTCATAAAGAATACGGGAAGGAAGATAGATTTAAATGACAAAGAGACTGTTAGCTTTGACAGGATAAAGGTTGAATGCTACAACTGCCATAGGATAGGTTATTTTGCTAGAGAATGCAGGGCACCAAGGAATCAGGGGAATAGAAATAGAGATGCTCTAAGAAGGAATGCACCAGTGGATACATCTACCATAAATGCCTTGGTTGTTCAAGATGGGATAGGTGGTTATGATTGGAGCTTTCAGGCTGAAGAAGGCATCACAAACTTTGCTCTAATGGTCTATACACTCTGAGGTACATACTTGCTCTAAAGATTGCTTAAAATCATATGAAACTCTTCAAAAACAGTGTGATCAACAATGTGAAGCTCTTAATAAATCTAATCTAGAAATAATAGGTTATCAAATGGGATTAAAATCATTATAAGCTAGAATAGCTGTTCATGAAAATAATGAAGCTGTTTATGAAGAAGATATTACATTTTTAAAGTATGATGTCCAAGTGAAAGATATTTCTATCAAAGACCTTAAAAATCAGTTAGAAGAAGCTTTAAAAGAGAAAGATGATTTAAAACTTAAACTAGAAAATTTGAAGAATCATAAAAGAATCTAACTAAACTGATAAATAGTCAAATAACTACTAAAGACAAGAGTGGTCTTGGTTTTGATGAATAATTGAATGAGAGTGAAGTGCTTGATAATGTGTTTGACAGTCATGAAAGTGATGGGGATGATAATCCAGTAAATGATAGGTTTAAAAAGGTTGAGGGATATCATGCAGTTCCCCCTTCCTACACTGGGAACTACATGCCCTCAAGACCTGACTTATCCTTTGCTGGGTTAGATGATTCTGTCTATAAGACTAAAGTGAGTGAAAGTGAAACTAGTTTATCTAAGACAAGTAAGGATATTATAGAAAAGCCTAAAACTGTTAGGCCTAGTGCTCCAAAACCCACATTATATTTTGGGCCTTCCAAGATCCTTGTTAAAGTTGGAACCGTTTTAAATAACATTTAAACTTGTCACAAAGAATCATTATTTGTGATCCTTATACGTTACCTATTTTTGCCTATTCGTGCATTACTTGTGCCTTATATGTGTGTATGCTAATGTGTGCACTTGCGAATTATTTTGCTTTGGGTATTATTTTCCTTGGATTTATCCTGACTTAAGTTGTTTTGCCAAGAGTTTATCTCTGCTATAAGTTCGTTTTGTTTGAGTTACGTTTACCTTGTGTTTTTCATTCCCTTCCGTTTAATTTGCCTTGCGCATGGCCTAGGAATATGTCAATTAGTTCGATCACGCCTTTACCCCGTCACCTCATAGCATATTATTTATTTATTTATCTATTTATTTTTAACACGACTCTATAACGTCTCACACTTCCCTACCCATCGTGATTTGCATAAACATGCCGACGACAAGACACGGTCTAAGTGCTGCCGTCGTCGAGAAATTGATAGCCCAATATGTAGCTGAGGCGATAGCAGCTTACGAAGCTAACCAAAAGAACCAAAACAGAAATGGGAATCAGACTAGAGTTAATGGAGGCGCTGGAGGAGTGGCACCAGTTGCTAAAGTTTGTACTTACAAAGACTTTTTGACCTGTCAACCTCGTAACTTTAGCGGGACTGAGGGATTTGTAGGTTTGGCAAGATGGTTCGAGAAAATGAAGTTTGTTTATCTTGTTAGCAAGTGTCTCGTGGGATCTCAAGTGAAGTTTTCTACTTGCACCTTGCTGGACGGTGCTCTCACATGGTTGAATTCTCATGTGAGGACTGTTGGGACTGATGAAGCTTATGGGATGTCATGGAATGAGTTAATGAAATTGATGATCGAATTTTACTGCCCAAGGAATGAGATCCAGAAGTTATAGAATGAATTGTGGAACCTATGTGTAAAGGGAACCGACATTGCTGGGTACACACGTCGATTTCAAGAGTTGACATTGATGTGTCCAAGAATGGTTCCGGAGGAGGTAGATAAGATCGATAGGTACATCTGGGGACTCCCAGACAAGATTCAGGGGAATGTGACTTCCTTTCAATCGGCCCGACTACAAGATGCCATTAAAATGGCGAACCGCTTAATGGACCAGAAAATACGTGTTAAGGCTGCAAAGGATGACGACAACAAAAGAAAGTGGGATGATGAGCAGGAAGGAAATCATCGCCAACAACAAAACAAGAGGCAAGAAGTGGGTAGGGTGTACGTTGTTGAGACTAGTAACAAGACGGGCTATGCTGGAGTATTACCACTCTGCAAAAAATGCAAGCTTCTCCACCACGGTCCATGCCCCGTTAAGTGTAGAAACTACAAGAAGGTTGGCCACCAAGCAAGAGACTGTTGGACCCCTACCTTGGTGACATGCTATGAATGTGGAAGAAAGGGACACACCAAGAGGTACTGCCCAGAAATTGGGGAAACAGAATGGAGACAGAGAAGCTCGTCAGAACTTTGACATTGTTATGGGTACGTTCCTCCCAGAAAAATTGTTACATTCCCGCCTTAACTAATGCAAGTGCCAATAGGAATTTCGTATTCGCTGTTATTAGTCATCTTAACGATGTTACCTCAAATTTTCTCGATCATTTAGCATTTGGTTAAACTGGATAATGATAGGCCTTGACATCTTCTTTTAAAAAATGTCCTTTACATGTACCTTTTCTCAAACCTCTCGTCTACGTTAGATACCACGATTTGAGCTTTACAGACAAAGCTCTCTTAATGGGGAAAGGATGTGACACTCTGTAAATTTCAGGTCACTATTTTAAACTTTTACGTTCAGAATGTTAACTTTTATAAGTTACGTGTTAATTTGACAATAATCCGGGAACTTGTCCTGCATAAAACTGAAAAACGTTATCGGATGCGTTTCGACTCCGGACTAAGTTTAGTTTACTTATATTATACTTGATTTAGTCATTCTAAAGTGTTATGTAGGTTACCTACTCTTACGTTTACGATTTTTACATTTTTCGCGTGCGTTTCGCGTTTTTAGCATTTTATGTTCAACGGAACCTCGAAAACCCACCACCTTTGCGTGGAAATCTTGGTTAATATTAATGTTAAAATTTCGAACCAATGTCCTTCCCTACTCAAGAATTGCGTTTCAAGAAAATTAATTCCTAAAGCATCTTTTAAACCTTTATAGGCATGTGCATGTGTTAGATATAATCAAGAATCACACTCATGATTTACTTAAATAGCTATACTACATTTTGACATCAAAGTCTCACTTAATTGGAAATTACATGCATATGACTTACCAACCCATGTGCATACTTTCAAAACTTATCAAAACTTCATGAACCAAAGACATTTTGCTAGAAATTGGTTCCACACTTTGGCCCATTCTTTTCTTTTCCTTCTTGTTGTAACCGAACTCACCAAAGCTCCCCACTCAAGTGTGCTAGTTATTTTGGTTAGAACCCATGTGACCCTAACCCTTAACATATGTATATAAATACTATATTATTTTATAACTTAGGGTTTCATTTTCATTTCACCAAGCCACCAAAATTGTTCTTCTCTCTTCCTTTCCTTTCATAAGCTCACGGCAACAACAACACCCAAAAGGGTTTCTATATCTTTCAATTTCCTTCAAGATCAAGTGTTCCTAGCTATTATTAAAGGTTATTTAAGGTGTATTACAAGGGTTTCCTAGTTGATTTGCAAGGTTTTCTAAAGGTTTCAAGATCTAGGGCTTGGTTTTATATATTTGGGTTTTCAAGATCTAAGGTTTCTTTCTTTAGATCCTAGTATTTCTTTCTTGTTCTAAGCATTTGTAAGTCACTCTTGAACTTATCTCTTGATTTATTTTATGTTCTTGTTTCTACTTAAGTCTAATAAGTCCCATGGTGTTTTTGTTGATTTTTCAAAAAGAAATAAGATGAGTATGAAAAATAATGAAGTTGTTATAATTCTTTTATATATACATTTTGATTAGGGTTAAGATGAAGTGACTAGTGTGTTCTTAAGTTGATGGGGATGAGATTAGGTTAGATATAATCATGGTTTTGTTGTTGGTTTAGTTGTGAATGGAGATTAGGCTAGATTAGGCACTATTGTGAAGTTGTGGTTGAATTTTTAGAAGTGTTTCGCCTGACACTAAATCTGTCCAAGAATATATAATGCATAAATAGATGTGTAAAAAGGTTTTATGATACTAAAACTCAAAAAACATGTTAGCTTATGTTCTCCCGGTCGTTTCAATATAAAGAACGTAGAAATCGGCCTCATAACGAATGAGATATGATCAAATGAAACTTAGAATATTTTTCGGCAAAATGGTTTTTGTACGAGCAGGTCAGGAACTAAAATGGGGATTCAGACCCTTTTGAGTCC
This sequence comes from Tanacetum coccineum, assembly GCA_026074375.1. Classification (NCBI taxonomy): domain Eukaryota; kingdom Viridiplantae; phylum Streptophyta; class Magnoliopsida; order Asterales; family Asteraceae; genus Tanacetum; species Tanacetum coccineum. The sequence goes on along the minus strand of BQNB010010345.1, from coordinate 65,563 downwards.
GAATCGGCCTAAGTATAAAGCACGAAAGTTGTCTGAAATAATGTTTTCCTTGAGAATTCATTGGCCGTTTAGCTTAAAAGTCAAAGACGAGAGAGTTAAACCATATATTTTTCGAGTCACTTTTCGAACACTAAATTTTTATATAAGTAGACATTTTGAGCGATTTTGAGCCCGTTTAATTTTCGAAAACCTTAGAAAATAATAACGTAACATTTATATATTATTAGGAAGGGTTAGCGGTTTTCTAAAAACGATATTTCGAAATTATTGAACATTACTAAAAATAGTAAGTTTAGTATATATTAGCGAGATAGGCGTAAAACGTAGACGTTTAAGTTCCTTTAGTGCGTTTATGGAAAAATAGACTTAACAAATATAGGGGATGGTATTAACGTCCGGAAAGTCTAAACTTTTCTAAAATATAAACTTTCTAAATATAGTAACTTTCCGAGAATAGTAATTTTTTGTAAAAGCAGCGTAACGTAACTATAAACCTTATACTTTCTTAAAGTCACGTTCTTGTTAAATAAACTAAGACACAAACACACATGGATGTCCTTTTCTTTTATAAGCGTTTTATACAACGTTTCGTGTATATTTCTTTCTCCTAAAGCGCATCATTTATTTAAGTCGCGGTTAGGATTTCGTGTTCTCGTTTTCCTCTCATTTGATTACCGTTCACTCATCGTTGTTTAAGGTGAGTTTATAGCCATACGTTTTACTCGTTTTACATATGCTTTATAATTTTTGGGGTGAGAAACATGCTCATTTACAAATTCGTTTACATTGTTAACTTCAAACTTATTTATATGTTTGTTTACAAACTCGTTTACATGCTTGTTATCAAACACGTTTAAATGATCCTTTGCACACTCGTTTTACTTATGAATACAAGTACTTTAAGCTTTTACGAATATGTTGGTTGCTTTTTCTATGGATACAAGTACTTTAAGCTTTACAAATACGTTGGTTGCTTTACTATGGATGCAAGTGCTCTAAAAATTCTACGAATTACCTAAGTTTCCTTATTACCACGTAGTACACACTATCATGAACTGTTAATTTCTTGATCGGAGGTACAGGTCGAGTAAGCACGAATACTATGAATAAATCTATTGGTGTTGACACCCCCACCCAAGAATTCTGGATGAGTACATTGGCCAGTGAGTGCATTTCATATGAGGTAGTACTTGGGTGTTTTGGAAAAACATCGATTTGAGACGAATCTAAAAGACTAGGATTCACACAACTTGTTAAGGCTTCGATGTCATAAGCTTAGGATAATATCGTAAACATTTTTGTGTAATATTGTATGTGTTACAATAGTCACACACATTCGAAAATGTTGAGAATCTCACTAATTTTATTGAATGTTATCAGTTACCAACTACTTTTCCTGATACCGTGAATGAAATAGAAATTACTAAACTCTTTTGATCCTCATAAATATTTTACTTAAACCTATGAACTCACCAACTTTATGTTGACATTTTTAAGCATATTTTTCTCAGGTGCTTAGCTGTGGATGTTGTTGACGTGCTATGTGTTGCCTTCTTTCATGGCCCAGTTTTTCAAGAGTTATTATCTACCGATTAAACATCGTTGTTAATTTCCAAACTTATTTACGCTTCAACATATTATCTTTGAACCATCTGAAATTATGTAAAACTTTAACTATTTTATTCAATGCAACAATGTTGGATTTCTAAAATGTACCCTTAGAGGTCGTTCTTTGTACTTTGTGTGATGCTTATTCATGACGTCACGCCCTGAGATGCCTATTCCGACTAGACCCGATTTGGGGGTGTGACAGTACAAATACTTCATAGATAAGTGTTTCTAACAATCTCCTCCTAAAGGGCGTATATTCAATTATACCCAATCTTTATTTCCATGTGGCTTTGTATCTTGATCTTGAGCTTTGTTAGGTAGTAGGCTTCTTCCTTTGTTTGTTCTAATCATGATTGTGATTAGATCTTGATCTTGAACTTTTACATTGATCTTGATATTTATCTTGAGTTTTCTTTTCTTTTCTTTTTGTCTTTTGCCTTTGAGATCTTTTATCATTGATTGCCGAACACCATACTCATACTTGTCTTGAAAGCTAACATTCTTCCTCTTCTAGGGTAATTGTTCATACGATTTTCATGAGCTAACAATCTACCCTCTTTCATCATTATTAAAAGTGTTAATTTTAACTTGATCTACTTGCAATCATAAAGTTGATATTATTTCAGAAAGATAATGATTATCATAATTGCGGAAGTATATCTTTGATCTTGAGCTTTCATCTTTGACATTTGAATCTTTAAAGCCTGAGTATGAGCAGGTGGTTATGAATCTGACAGGGCTGGAACGAGGTAGTTACGCCATCATCGGATTTAGAAGGGTTAACAATTAACAGCAGATATGGATGAGTGTCTTGTTCACACATTGAGTTTCGGTAACTTTAACCTCTGGTTCCATGAGGACCGCTTCACAATATAAATATTATTCCTGTATCATCGGGATTCGATTCATGAAGGAATCTACTTAACAGGTTTTCCAGCTTTAAATGTAGTTTATCTAAAACAGACACGTCAAGAGACACTAACAACATTTTTCAATATTCCACATCCGTTCCTATATCCAGATTCCCTTGCAAGTTATTCTAACAAACGAATATAGGTAAATCATTTATACTAAATATTAGGTAGATAACAATAGTTTTGAGTGTTTCCCATCAAATCTATAAACCTGGATCACATTGGATTTCCAGTTATCACATGTTTGATCTTTTACAAGATCGCCCATGTCACCTACCTCATTGTTGCTTGATGTTGACACTGGAAGGATTTACATTCATCATTATGAAATACTGAAGAGTATCACTCTGAATATTCTGGCAATATCATATGATAATGCGTAGGAATCTTGTTACAACTTATGTTCTTTGTTGTCAACAACAAGTGCATTTTGGATTTGTGTCCTAATAAGATTTATATTTTAATCTCTTTTGGCTCTAGACTCAATGTATGCGTTTTGGTTTTAGTGATCGAAGGCTAGAGCGGATTGTTACCTTTTTAATATTACGATCTCAGAGTAAGAAATTGAATAGAATACATGTTATGTCTCTGTGAGAATTGAACAAGATTTCTTTTGATAGAAGCTTGAGTAGTTAGGGAAAAGTTGTGCAGTGTATCACTGGGTCCATATGTCTTGTCTTCAATACCAAATATCATATTGGTGATATCCGATATATTATATATTGACCCAGTTTATGCCTAGTTGTATGGGGGGCTTCTTTTATTTTGACCCTTTACATCACATTTATTTTTCATTCTTTAACCCCTTTAGTGTTTATCAAGATGTCATTACTAACACCATGTTGTGATTGTTTCGGTGATAGATCATGCCTTAGTCAACATTATTCCCCTATTCTCATTCAACTCCATCTTTCCTAAGGACTTCTAATCTATCTAATGAAATGTCCCTGGGTAGATCCCTCTGGTTCTTGTTAGATCATGGGATAACACCTAACCTTAACCACCTTATGACTTCATAATCGTCGTGAACTAGTAGGTTGTTTGGGTATTAGGATGAGAACCATAAAACCATTTGAAAATCAATCCAAGTGTTTTGAGAAAGAGATTTTGACACTTCGAAAGTTTTTGATTTTCAGAAATACTCCCACTACACATCTTCACTCCCTATTAAAAAACACTTTTGGCTGACATCATGTTGCTGAGGTGTCATTCAATTAAATCTTCAATTGCTGAGGTGTCATTCAATTACTTTTTACAGGTTGGTGCGCACAATGGTTGTTTGGACTTACTGATCAAGTTGTGTTGTTTGGATGTTGTATTAAGGTTGGTGAGCACATTTTATCGTGTTAGAGAAATATTGTATCAATTTAGTTACATTAAAAATACATATTTTAGGTAGATCTTCAATAAAGCTTTTATTCATACAATGGACATAGATTAGGACCAGCTAAATGGAAATTGTATGGACATATTTAAAGATACGAGTAATTGTGAGATATTCTAATTCTAACATATTAAGTGATAATATTAGGAAATTGTATATTCAATTCATTACTTTGTGTTCAACTTTATTTATTTTTTTATATTGCCCGTGTTGAACACGAGTTATGAGCTAGTGTGCATTATAACTAAAATTGTTTTGCACAAGGAGGAAAGAGTGCACTTAGAATCAAAGACGGTCACGTTTTAATCCAAATTCCCCCCCTAAAAATAGCATTCAAAAATAGCAAACCAATTGATATTTTTGCGTACCAATAGATTATATAGTTATATAAGTTTTTGAAAGCACATAGAAGAAAATAGTTATTTGCATAATTATTATTGGAACATTTGAAAGTTTATACTCCCTCTTTGGAAAAATTAATTTTGTCAAAGTGATTCATTATCTAGAACAGATGCATTCTTAGATGCTAGCAACGCTTTTCGAGTACCCTAGAACGGATGCAACTTAAAACACTAGCAACACTTGTCGATATTTTCACACTTGACACCAAAAAATGAGTGAAAAATATGAAGAGAGAGTTGAGCAAATAATTTTTGAAAATCATTTTGAAAAATTATGCTCTTAATCTACTTTTTGATATATGTTAACACAAGGACCGGCTTTTATACTGTACTCCCCCTTGAAAAGATGCTATTAAAACCAAAAACAGAGTAGGAGGGGGTGTAAATATGAGCACACTTTTTTTTGAAAGATTTTGAAAATTTCATTTTTGTTGAAAAATTCTTAAAAAGTGTGCTCATGGTTTACTTCTTTGAAATATATATTCGTGAGAGGATCAGGAAACCACTTGAGATTGTCTCAAGTCTGAAAAGTTTGTGATGATACCTTTTCATGAGAAATTAAATGATGACTTGAATTTAGAAAGGGAAAAACATCAATTATCAGATAACATACTCTTAAAGCAGATTTTGGAAAAAGTACCATTTGTTGTTCACAAGAGTTTCTATGACTTTTTGAGAGACAATTCAATTCCAAGAACTATGAAAATTTTCTTAAGACTGTATAGACATAGTCCTTTCGGTCGTTCTGGTCCACCCGTCGAGAGATTAAATAGTAGAAGAAATGAACGATCTTGGAGAAAAATATTTGTTGGATTAAAGTTATGAAAAATATTTTTCAACCAATTAGGATAAATGTATGCAAATGTACATTCCCCTTTATTTAAAATTCGAGTTCTAAGCAGAAATAATTATAAGTCATTGTTTTGAGCAAACTTTTAAAAGTTTTTTATAAGTATGCTCGAAAACAAGATGATTTCTCATCTTTTGAAGGTAAAGCGCACTCAATGGTACACTTCCCTTTTCTTTGACAAGAACGGGTTGTAATCTGAAATAATTACAAGTCATTAGAAAAGATTAGAAATGACATGTTTTGAAAACATTTGAATCTCTTGCTCGAACTTTATTTACATACCTATGTCATTTTTGAATGACATTTCTAGGTACATAAATATTATCGATCCCAAGAGACATGTCGAGAAGATTCTTTTTGAAAAATTTTAATTTATATTTTTGTATTTTATTTTTTGATAATTTTACGACTATTGTTACAAAACTTATATTGAATCGTGGAAATATTTTTGGATTAATAGGTTTTATCTTTTTGTATTTTGCTTTTCTAAAAATATTTACAAGTTTTGAGATGTTTGTTTTGATATTAAAGAAGATTTGTTAAGACTTTCCAACTCCTCACGAGTAGAACATCTCATACCAATTCGGTGGACCAAGTAGTTAAACCCTTCTTTTGAAAGTGATTTCATAAAAGATACGCCAATTGGTAATCAGTCTTAATAAACTATAACTCAGTTTTACCCTTTTTGACATGCTCTTTTAGAAATTGCTAGCGAACCACAATGTGTTTGGTACGAAAGTGCTAGACCGGATTGCACGAGATGGCTATGACACTTTTAGAGTCACAATAACTTAGGACATTATTGTAAAAGAAGCCATAATCTGTGAGTTGTGATCGCATCCATAGGATTTGAGCATAACACACTGATAAAGACACATACTCGGCCTCGGCTGTCGATAAAGTTGTGCAATCTTGCTTCTTCAACTACCAACATACTAGCATGTCACCAAGGAACTGAGTTCCACCAGACATGCTCTTTCGTGTATCAAGGCAACCTGAATTGTCTGCAACTGAAAAACCGATTAGTTCAAAACTAGTATCCTTCGGATACCAAAGTCCCCTGTTGATGGTTCCTTTAAGGTACCAAAAGACATGTTTAACCTCTTTGAGGTATGATTTAGTGGGTCTTGCCTGATATCTAGCACATATACATACAGGAAAATGAATGTCTAGTCTGCTAAGTGTTATATACATAAGAGACCCGACCATGCTACAGTATTTTCGTAGGTCTACGGGTGTCCCATGCAAATCAGCATCTAGTTTTGGTAATGTAGCCAATGGAGTACCAATGGTATCACATAAGTTCATGCCATGTTTCTTAAGAGTTTCTAAAGCGTATGTTGACTGATTTATAAAGATACCACATGGGGATTGATGAATTTGTAGTCCTAGAAAGAATTTCATCTCACCCATCATCGACATTTCAATGTTGTTTTTCATTAGATTGTCAAATTTTGTATAACTGAAAATAATGTCATCGACATATATTTGGACTAACAAAATGTCGTCGTTGTATCTTTTATGAAATAATTTTAGGTCAACAATACCTTTAGTAAATTGGTTTTCAACAAGAAATCTTAAGAGTTTATCATACCATGCCTTAGGAGCCTATTTAAGTCCATAAATGGCCTTTTTCAATCTGTAGACACAATCGGGATGGTTGTAATTAACGAATCCTTTTGGCTGGCTAACGTACACTTCCTTTTTGAGTGGTCCTGTTATGAGTTAAGAATGTTTCGGTCACTCCTTGTCTAGAGAGTCTTTGTTCTATTTATGTTTACGTACTCCTTCCGTCCTAATTTATTAGTCCACATTTGACTTTTTGAAGTCTTTATTTATGAACATTGACCATAAATATTTTTTTTGTTATATAATACTTGATGAAAATTATACCAATGAAAATAAATTTAAAACTCAATCCATTCATATAGTTTGCACCAAATATTATATAACAAAAAAAATAAACTAAGGTCAAAGTTTAAAAAGAAATACTTTAAAAAGTCAAAAGTGGACTAATAAATTGGGGCAGAGAGAGTAATAAAGTATGTAAAGGTACGACCCATGGATAGTCCATTGGCAACCCATGGTCATATGTAGGAGTATAAATAACTCTCCTACACTTGGTAGGAGGATGTGGTTCTAGCGTATGACTATTTCTTTCATATATGCAAGACATGTTTGCTCTCTCTCTCTCTCTCTCTCTAAAACTCACCACTTTTCTCTCTCTATAAAACCTAGCTTATACTTGTGTGATTTGATACTATTTGAGATTCCTATAGTTGGTATTAGAGCACATGGGATGATCTAGGAGTGATTTGTGTGTGTTTTTTGAATTGAAATCAAGTTTTAAAACTAGGCACGTTAGTTTCGAACCTAGTCACATTTTTATTTTAATCTTGGCTTAAAATGTATTTAAAAAACCATAAAGTTTATGTTTTTATCACATTATTAGTGTTATATAAACTTATTTTGAAAAAAATGGATTAACACGGTTAAAAATTTGTTTTAAAGTGTTTTTTCGTATTATAAAATTTTTGAAAGAGGCAAGTTAAGTGGTGTTCTTCGTAGGCGAGATAAACTAGCGAGATAAAACGGAGAATTCCAAAACCCTCTTTTGGTGATTTGACTCGTCGAGTAAAACTTTCAGGCAACTTAACCTCCAGGCGACTTATCCTTCAAACAAAATAACCTTCAGGCAAAATAACTCATGAGACTTAAGTAGAAGAGTTAAACTGAAGACTTAAGTAGGTGAGTTAAACAGGAGACTTAAGTAGGCACCTTAACCTAGGCGACTTAAACATGAGAGTTAAACATGGAAGTTAAACATGCGAGTTAAATAGGAGACTTAAAACAGGCGAGTTAAGATTTTAATTATTGGATAATAAAAAGGATTGCAGAATATCGTTAGATAAAGAGATTGTTTCCTGATCGATATGGAAACCGTTCATGTAATTAAGGAAACCGTCCACCCAATGACGAATTTTTTGCATATATTTTGATTCTCCCTACTTTTACCTTTCACCATCTTTCGTAATCATCTAGTTAACTCAAAAGGATAAACATCCAAACCCAATTCAAATCATACATTACCATACTTTACTTTAAGCTTAAATAAGCTAGTTCATCTTCATCCTCATTCACAATTTACTTCATCTTCAACCTGCTCTTAAACAACAATGGCCTCTTCACATTCATCATCCACTAATCCCATTAGAAGAATCGCATGTATGAGTGTAAGACAATTTTACTTTGTTGATCTTGTCACACCATCACCACCCAACTCACCTATTATTAACACTCCATCACCAATAGCAACTCCACTATCTCCTAGTCCTCTTAATGCTCCTATAAAAACTTCATCCACCATGGATGACTCCTCTTAATCCAATCCATCACAAGCAAGGAAACCCTCTTCTCCTTTTTCTCCTTACTCACCCTCACAACCCATCAACCCTTATATCCAATATTTACTTGAGGAACCTCCAAGAAATCCACCACCTTCACCACCACAACATGAACCCACTCCTATGGAAACTCAAATCATTCTTTCTCCAACAAGTCCATTGGACTTTCATCCTAACTCACCTCAAGAACTTCTGTTACCCAACGAGTTCTTAAACCCCTTGTCATATGCTCACCTCTATGGCGAGCATTGCTTTTGTTACATCAACAATCACAACCATTTCCAATGCCTTAGTGGCGAAATCTCTTTTCTCACTACCAACATTGAGCGTTTGCTTGACAACCTCTCATAACCATCCACTTATACTCCAAGTGCAAACCACCCTCATAAGTCCATAACCTAACCATCTAAACATTTATATATTTAGAAACAAAATAAACAACCTTAGAACTTTTTATTTTGAAGCAAATCAAAATGACCTCTCAAGTTATTAAGGAATAACATAGCTTCTCTATTTCTTGTATCTTGTATTATCATGTTTTATGTATGATCTCTAATGTTAAATGAATTTTCATTTATGCATTATAAAGAGTTGTGGTTATTTTTCTTGCATCTTACTTTTATGGCCTTTCTAATTTTTGGCCAACTACCAAAAATGTGATCAATATTTATTGTTTTATATACACATGCACACTAACTTGGTTTTGTGTCACATTACCATAGCTCGATTCCCTAGTGCCCCTGATGAGGCGTCATTTATACACTTTTTCGGGGTCATTTAACCTCTAAAATCATGCAAATATGCCCATGTATTGTACTTAATCATTTCTTTTTTGATGTTTTAGCATTTGGGAAGCATTTGAAGGAAAATCACGTGACTTGGGCTTGATTCGAGAAGAAACTGGACAAAAACACACCACTTCAAGCTTGCAACTTCCATTCTGACGCCTTCACCAAAAGTTCCCAGAAAGTGGAATTTTTACTCAAAGTTGTGACTTCTTAGCTCATGGAGACGGGGTCAAGATTTGCTAGTGATGTCGTCAGGATGCATGGCGACAGCGTCAACACAAAGAGTGACGGCGTCACACTAGTCGACAAAGAGAAGCCCATAGAAGATTTGGCGGGCTGACCGCGTCAGGAAACCCTAGTGACGCCGTCAGACCCTATTTCTTATATATATAAACCTTATTTTTCATATTTGAGGGTGGAAAAACGTAGAGAAATAGGAGGAACTTTATTAGCAATCATATTGGTCTAATTTTAGTGTTTTTAAACCCTTTTGTACTCATTCATACTCCATGTTTAATTGAAGTGATGTTCTTTTACCCTTTTAATCATTCAATATGTCTATGTGTTATTTGATTAATCGTTCTTCACTTTCAATTAACATGCTTGGCTAAATCTATATGTGTTTTCTTATAATTGCATGAAACCTAGTTGTTAAATCTCTTTTATTATTGCTTCTTGTTAATGGTGTACGTTAGGCTTTAGAAAACTAGCTATTCGATCTTCATATCATAGCATAGACGTCTAGGGAAAAGCGATTAGGTTAGAGGATACCTGTGATTAGATCTTCATATCTAGATCACCTTTGGGTGGATTCTAAATTAAGTATTCTTTGCGCGTGAATTTACTATTGGACGTGAGCGGTGTTTGTAGGTAACCACTGTCTAGGTTGTCACGTAGATAGCAGACTTAACCAACCCGCTGCTGAATTAAGGAATACTTACACATTACATTAACAAGGGTGATGGCAATAAAAATCAGATAAAACAACTAGGGAGTAGTGTATGATTAGGTAAACACGTTTGCTTAACCATACGAGTTTTTCCATCAATTTACTTTTCTACATGATTAGGAGTAGTTTAATTTAGTAGTTTAATCAGCCCCTTCTTCAAACCCAAGAATTTACTTGCTTTCTAAAAAATATAAAAACACAAAAATAATCTTCTCTCAACCTTTAGACCTTAGTAAACATACAATTCGAGCCTACCCAAACTATTCCCCTAGAACGATAATAACCTCTGAGTCTTACCTATACTACACTACAACGATTAGGTGCCCTGCCTAGGAGGGTTGTAAAACTTCTATGTTGCAACTCGCCGGATCAAGTTTTTGGCGCCGCTGCCAGGGAATTGTCTAGGTTTCGGATTCTATCTAGCTTAGGTCTACTCAATAGATTCCTATCAAGTAAGATTTTCTTTTTCATTTTAGGTTAGCTTTCTTTTAGTCTATCTTTTCTTTGTGTTATTTATTTTGTAATTTTCATTTTATTATGGAGAACATTAATCCATCATCACCACCCGAATCCCTCAACTCGTTCAGGAATAGAAAGATTTATGAGCTCAATGCACTCCTTGAATCTTTAAACTTAACTACCCCACCTCTTGAAAGAGATTTTTCTTACCTAGAAGGAGACATTAGATTTGTTGAATTATTCAAGGAATATGAGATAGGAGATTTAGTGAGGGAGAAACAAAGGAGGAAGAAGAAGTAGTGGAAGTAGAGGAAGTAGGTGTCAATTACTTCAATAAATTCCTGACTAAAGACGAATTAGCATATCATAAGTACTTATTATGTGACCCTAGCCCACCGTTCTTTTAGAGACCCCCAATTATCGTGGGATGAAATCCCTCAAAGCTAAAAATTCCTTGTAACATATGACACGTACATGTGTGGAAGGCTTACGTAGATCTTAAATCCCCCGTTGACGTCATGACTCGTATGCATTACAATTGGATCATGAAAAGGCAACTTGAACCTATGATAGATCCTAAAGACCCTATAAGAATAAGTAATTTTACGAGAGGGAATAGAGAGATGCATATCTTTGTAGGAAATTTCACTCACATTGCGGAATTCTTAATAGTGGAGGATATTAGTTCAGTTATAGACCCTTGCTTATCACAAATAGTGCTAGGAGAACCATTTGTTGAAACATCAAACATGACTTATGATTTATTAGGAATTCAGTTTTAGTGAAATGACGATCATTATCAATCTCACGAGTCTTATAATAGATAAATATATATTAGGTATGTAATAGTCCAAGACCTGGCCCATGGAAGCCCATGTAAGGCCCAACCCGAGTTCTAGTGACTATAAAAGGAACCCTTTCTTCACATAGACAGGGTGCGAGTGTGTGTTATGTAAGGTAAAATAGAAAGAATACTCTCCTCCCTTATGAACTAAATAGATTTATCCAAACACCTCCACCAATCTTTCTTCCTTCTCTTCTAGTATTTATGTTTATGTGTGAAATAAAGATTCTACAATTGGTATCAGAGCCAGATTTCATCTTGGGTCGATTAGTGATTTGTGTGTGGTTTGGTTTAAGCTTATTCGGCTTATTCTCTTGGCTTATAAGATTCGACTTATTTTCTTTCTAGTGTTTATTTAGATAAAAGCGTGTATCTCTCTATTCAAAAACCATAACTAGTATGTTTTACAAATATTCTGTGGCTTATTTGGGCTGTAAACAGCTTTTCAAAGCTTTTTATAGCTTATTTGGTCGCAAGCTTATCTTTCTAGTTATTTAGGTTTTTATGCTTATTTCATCTTAAAGCTTTTTATAGCTTATTTGGTCGCAAGCTTATCTTTCTAGTTATTTAGGTTTTTATGCTTATTTCATCTTCAAAATTTGTACTTTCTTCTTTAAAACATCTTATAAAAGCTTATTTTCTAGCAACAAGTTGCGGTTCTTTTTCTAGCTTATTAGGTTGTTTACCACGTTTAAATCACAATAAGATTTAATATTTAACTTACAAAACATTAAGTAGCTTAGTTGTAGTCTATTTTGTAGCTTATTCCTTTCGGTAAACAACTTATAATAGCTTTTTGTGGGTCTTATCTTATACGCGGTTTGATAACAAAAAGAAGGGAACAAGATCCAACATTTTAGGGAAGGGTATAAAAGGATAGTACAACAAGCGGTTTGAGCTTGTGTTTTAAGCGATTTGAGCTAGCTTATTAGGCGATTTGACTAGCTTGTTATCGAGCGATTTGAGTTTTTAGAACAGGCGGTTTGAGCAAGTTATTCACGCGATTTGACCTTGTGGTGTAAGGAGATTTAAGCTTATCTCATTTAGGTGGTTTAAGGAAGTTAAACAGGCGATATGAACTTGAAAATATTAGGCGTTTTGATATGCAGGTTGTACGCGATTTGACATAGATTATATCAGGTGATTTGAGCAAAGTACTAGGCAGTTTGTTTAGTTTATTTCAGGTGATTTGTCTTTGTATATCAAGCAATTTGACCTAATGTTTCAAGCGGTTTGAGCAACAGTCTCACTTGACTTGAGTTTGAAGTTCAGGCGATTTGAGCTTCATTTACGCGATTTGATCATCTCAGGTCACACGGTTTTTTCATGTAACAGGCGATTTGAGTTCATTGTCTACGCGATTTGAGCTTCTGTGCTAGGCGATTTGAGTACTAGGGTAGCTGTTTGAGTTTTTTAAATGAGGTTGAAGAAGAAACATTTGGCGGGAAGTTTTTGTTTAAATAAGAAACCCTAATCTGTATTTTCAAAATTAACCCTCAAAGTCAAACTTTAATACACCATTCGTCCCTCATTTGTTTTATAACCCTTAAAGTTGCAAACTATTCTCACCGTTAGTCCTTACACTTTGTTTAACAACCATTAGTCCTTAATCAAGCAAGGTTTTTACACCGTTAGTCCTTAATAACAAAGTATTATTTAAAGAGTTTTTTGGCGGGAAAACTTGAGTAAAATTTAATTTTTTACGGTAATCTTTATATCTGATTTTTACGTCAAATTCAAATTTTGGTACTACAATGAAAATTTTAGGCAAAATTCAAATTTTTTGGACGAAATTCAAATTCAGAAAAGAGTGAACTAGAACTGATGCAACTCGAAGAAAGACAATCGCACTCGAAGTGCATGGCATGGTTTAAAGAGCTCAAGATACATCTTGAAACTCTCCATAATAACAAGTTTTCAATGGGTAGAAACAAAAGATCATATGAATTGCATTTCGAATATTATTCCAAGAAGAGTATCAGCCTTTCAGAGTGAAGATGTACCACAATTTGAATAAACTACAATGGCAACTTAAAAGAGAGAATCTTCATTCCTGTGATCCAAAGACTTGTCTTGATATACTCAAAACACAGTTCAAGGAATTCTTTAAATCAAAATAGGTGAATGCGTCGGATTTTCAAAATAAATGCTGGCAAAATAACTTCAAAGATTATACGAGATGCGAACCTGAAACTTTCAGACGTAATTTACTCCTGTACTTGAATGAACTTGACAAGCTTATTGATGAAAGAGTACTTAAATACGAAGAATTACGGATGAAATAAAGAGAAGTTAAAGCAATAAAGGAGATTGAAAAACGGCTGAAAGAAAGAGAGATACAGCAGCAAGAGAGTTTGGTCACTGAGGGTACAACATTGGAAGTTAATCTGAGCACTGACGGTACAACATTGGATGGAAGTTTGGTTACTGAGGGTACCACATTGGACGCTAGTTTGGTCACTAAGGGTATATCATTGGATGCTAGTTTGGTTGCTAAGCAAAGCACAATTGACTCCACTACATCGTCAGAACAGCAGAATGAAAGCAATGGTTCAAGGAAAGAATGCAGCAGATTAGGGAATGAAAAAAGAAGTTATGACAATGAAAGCAAAAGTTTAGGGAATAATGCAACATATGCTGAAAAGATACTCGTTGATACAGTTGCTTCTGACATTGAGTATGCTGATATCGGACCTTCATATGACAGTGACACAGTGTCTGAGGTACATCATGATACATTTAAAAATGTGTTTACTAATGGGATACAAAATTATGAACAACATGAATCTAAACCTGGCATATATGTAGTGAATGAGAATAATAGTAATATTATTTCTGATATACCAAACATGGATCCGGATAGAGGTAAAGAAGAACATGAGTATGTAGATTATGAGCAACAACGTGATTTATTTGCTTCCTTGATCAATAACCTCAAATGTGATGTTGAAAAGTGTACTAAGATTGTGAAGCTCAACAAGCGAATGCCTTATTGACAAAAGAGCTTGAGAGATATAAGGAAAAAGAAAAATATTTTGCAAACGATAAGACAATTGAATCTGAATACTGCAAAAAGATTAAGCTTTTAAATGACAAAATTTCAAACCTTAAATCTCAAGCCTATCAAAATGATAAGACATTCGCCAGGGAAAATAGAAAGTATGATGAGTATGTCCAACCGCTTTTAAAAAGGAAAAATGAACTTGAAAAGAAAAATCAAGAGTTTTTGAAACAAATAAATGATCTTGATAATAAACTTCAAAAAATAGGAGAGACTGCTCAGACTCTTCACATGTTTCTTCCAAAAGAAGACAGTGTCCATACGAGAAAACATGGCATTGGCTTTGAGAACCAAAATGATGTTGAAAACCCTTTTGTCCTGAACAAAGCCAAAGAGTTAACACCAAGTTTGTATGACATTGACAAAATGGGACAAGATGTGTCTGTCGATCATAAGATCATTTCAAAAGAGTAATTAGAACGTGAAACAGAAAAACATTTGAAAGTCAAATAAAGAAAATCTTCTCTCTCGTATCATGGCTTTGTATATGGCGAGACTCAATTTGACGAACCACCAAAAGTTCCTTTGAAAAGAAGATATGTTAACTTGAAAACACATTTGGAACAAGCTCAAATAAGTAATTATAATCCAAAACTTTGGAAAAGTCTTCCAATGAAATACTTTTGTTAGGTTAAACAGGCAATGCTTAAATTTGAAAAAGAAACTATTTCAAAGCAAAACCCTCCTCGAGAGGATGTTTTCATTAATTCGAGTTTTGAAAACAATGTCAAAAGGATAGCTAAAAATCAATTTTCCGAAGAATTTGAACGTTTAGTTAAAGACGCCAATCTTTAACTAAACTGCTTTGAAAAAGGTCTTGTCAAAGAAATGAAAGATGATTTAAAGTATGTCACGTCTCTTGAAGACGAGTTTGATGAAACCTGTTTAATATTAGACATTCAACAAGAAGTTTTCAAAACCCATTTTGAGCCACATAGCCATGTGTATGAGAACGAGATTTTTAAACAAAATTCTTCTTTGAAAAATGAAAATTGTTGTCTCAAAACGACCATAACTGAACTTTCAAAACAAGCTGTTGATGTCAAAGAAAAAATGACAGAATGATGTGTCTAGTATGAAAAGGATTTTGCAAAACTAAAGGCACATTGCATTTCTCTTGAACTTAAATCTCAAAACAAATCTTTGACATCCATGCAAAATGGTCAGGTTTTAAGTAATAAGAGTGATGAAGCCAAAATCAAATTTGACACCGAATATCTTAAAACCATAAATGGGCTGCCATCTTGCTTATGTTTAGAATATACGGGCTGCCATCTTGCTTATGTTTATGTCAAGAAAGAGTCAAAAAAAGAAAAAGAAAGAGTTTGATGTATAGTTGTGTATATTTGTCCTAGTTTTTGTCGAGTCTTAGCTTAGCAAAACCTTTTACTTGTATTCTTGTAGATAATTAGCTTGCCGCTAGTCAAATTTCCCCCATTATCCTTAACCGTGTTTCCTTTACCCTACATCTTACATTATAACCCTTTGGAAGACCTCTTTGATAGTAATTCCTAAGTGCTGATCATTTATCAAGTTTATGGTAATCTATATACTATGACAGGTAGTGAGTGTTTATTTTTCCCGTTTCTTATATTGTTATAATTCATTAGTACACTGAGTGAAAAAGAGAATCTAAACACTTATGTGAGGTGCTAGTATATAATTTTCGTGCTTTTAATTACAAGGTTAAACAGGTTATGCCATTAACTATCTTTATTGAGTAAGTTAAATGCCCCCGACGTTGCTATTTACTAGGTAGAAAAGCCCATTTGCTTTAGGACAAACAAATCTCAAGTGTAGGGGTATTTGTTGAGATGTCATTTTATACACTTTATCGAGGTCATTTAACCCCCTAAATCATGCAAATATGCCTAAATATTGATCATAATCAATTCTTTTTTATGTTTTAACATTTGGGAAGAATTTAGAAGAAAGAACGTGAGTTGGGCTCGATCCGGGAAGAAACTAGACAAAAACACAACACTTCAAGCTTGCAACTTCCATTTTGACGCCTTCACCAAAAGTGCCCAGAAAGTGGAATTTTACTTAAAGTTGTGACTTCTCAGGTCATGGAGACGGCGTCAAGATTTGCTAGTGACGCCGTCAGGATGCATAGTGACGGCGTCAACACGAAGAGTAACGGTGTCACACTAGCCGACAAAGACAAGCCCATAGAAGATTCGGTGGGGTGACACCGTCAAGAAACCCTAGTGACGCCGTCAGACCCAATTTCCTATATATACAAACCTTATTTTTCATATTTGAGGGTGGAAAACATAGAGAAAAAAGGAGGTACTTTATTAGTAGCCATTTAGGGTTTTTAAACCCTTTTGTACTCATCCATACTCTATGTTTAATTGAAGTGAAGTTCTTTTACCCTTTTAATCATTTAATATATCTATGTGTTGTTTGATTAATCGTTCTTCTCTTTTAATTAACATGCTTGGCTAAATCTATATGTGTTTTCTTATGATTGCATGAAACCTAGTTGTCAAATCTCTTGTATTATTGCTTCTTGTTAATGGTGTGCGCGTTAGGCTTTAGAAGCATAAACGTCTAGGGAAACACGATTATGTTAGAGGATACCTGTGATTAGATTTCATATCTAGATCACCTTTGGGTGGATTCCGAATTAACTATTTATTGCGCGTGAATTTACTATTAGACGTGAGCGATGTCTGCAGGTAACCACCAGCTAGGTAGTCACGTAGATAGCGGACTTGACCAACTCGCTGCTGAATTAGAGAATACTTACACATTACATTAACAAGGGTGACGGGCAATAAAATTAGAGAAAACAACTAGGGAGTAGTGCATGATTAGGTAAACACGTTTGTTTAAGCATACGGGTTTTTCCATCAATTTACTTTTCTGCATAATTAGGAGTAGTTTAATTTAGTAGTTTAATCAACCCCCTCTTCAAACCCAAGAATTTACTTGCTTTTTAAAAAATATAAAAGCACAAAAATAATCTTCTCTCAACCTTTAGACCTTAGTAAACATACAATTCGAGCCTACCCAAACTATTCCCCTAGAGAACGATAATAACCCCCCGTGTCTTGCCTATACTACACTACAACGATTGAGTACTCTGCCTAGGAGGGTTGTAAAACTTATGCGTTGCAACCTACCGCATCAGCCACGAACAAGGGGGCATACACTAAGGGGGAGCTTTTTGCATTGTTGACTTATTGTCTCCATGTCAACGACACTCTTCTTGCTTCGACAAAAAGGGGTGAAATGGTAAAACTCATAATAAAAACTTATCAAGTGTAACTTTTAAATAAATTGAGTTTATATTTTATCATCATCCAAAAGATGGGGATTTATAAACTAACATTTTTGGGGGGAAAATGTAGCTATTTATATACAGTTCATGAATAGAGAAAACTTGAATCCACAACCATATGTTTACTAAGAATTTTTCCACCCCTTCTCATATATATAGCTTTTTATCTATTATAAAAGAAAACATACACCACATGCAACTATTCTCTAATAACACAGACATAGTAAGGTTTACTCTATAATCACTATCGGCAACCACTGGCAGTGTGCGTCAACTACCGCCATCGCTGCTCTGTCACATGCATTTTCTATTAAAGGTAACATAAGCCACCTTTTTATGTTTTGTCTTTCAAGTACAAGTCAAGTTTGTGGTTAGATTTTGTTTTCGTATGCTGCTTGCTTTCCTTTCTTTGTTGGGTTTATCTTACTACTCATGTTTAAAATTTGTGTTTGATAAGACCAAAGACAATACAAAGCCTATGTAATTTTTTTGGGTAAAGGGTTACCCCGATAAATTGTATTAATCACATGAAAACATTTAAGAACAATGGAATGTGGTTGCATACCACATTGACCTCAAGCATAGCTTGAACTACCATAATATGAGACAAAGCCTATGTAATTTACTCCTAGAAAAACACGATTCACGACACTTAAAAAACCAATAATCATGACATCGACTCACAAACATTGCATAAAATTGATGGCCACAAATAATACAAACTGTATAAAATTTACTCCCAAAAGAAACCAACATTTGCGGTATAAAAATTAGCTATTAGTTTTGCGGCACCTAAAATAATCAGCAGTCATGAGAATGGCTAACACACATTGCACCAAACCAAATGACCAAAGAAAATAGAAAGCGTATGAAATTTACTCCCCAAAGAAAAACGATTTGTGGCACTTAAAAAAATCAGCAATCATGACATTGGCTCACACACGTTGCACAAAGTCAAATTGTAAAACCTAAAAATCTCAACAAATGTGAAATTACCAAAATACCCCTAATGCAAGAAAAATTCATTAAAGCATGAATAAAAATTCATTTAAATGTTAAAAATTATGAAAATACAATATATGGCAATTATGGAAATTTTTGTAAGATCAAAACTTTATGTTTATACAATGAAAATAATTATAATTATTATAAGTCATATGTGTCCGAAATTTGCATCTATATGTCTTTTAAATTAACTTCCATTACAAAATTAATTAATAAATGTGGATAAATATAAAATAATTATGAAAAAAATTAAATCTGATTTAAAACATATTTTAATAGCCCCTAGGACTCGCATAATTAAGTTATCACATCTTTATTTCATTTTTCATTTGTTAAATCATTAAAAAACAAATGCACCAAAACCCTAAAATACCAAAGTGACAGCAAACGAATTTTCCAAGGCAAGGACGAATTTTTCCAAGATCATTTGAAGACTAAGGAGTGTGGGAAAAATAGTGGGAAGCTTGGGAAGTGATTGATTCGATTTTTGGTATCGTTTTGGGTTCGAAAAGCTATACCGAGTGCATAAAATCATAAAATCATCAAAGGCCATCAAAGTAATTTTATAATTATATTTCATCATGATACATGTTATAACCTGAGAAATATATCCATTGCATTTATTTCGATTTTATAATTGAACATATTCAAAACCCTAATTCAGAAATGATATTAAATCGAGCATTTATAAAAAAATATTGGTTATAATTTTGTTATATTTTTCTGAGGTTGTTCATATCTCATATAACTCAGAAAAATTGTTGGAATAATTTATAAATAATTCGAATGATTTTTGGAGATTTCTTTGTATTTACCGAATTCGAAAATAAGGGAAAAAGGGAAAGAAATGGTTAAAATGAATTTAGGGTTCAGGGTTTTGTTATTTTAGTCCAGTGGTTTATAATTAATGCACATGATTGGTAAATACTTTGTTTTGGATTGGGAAACATTTGATTAAGGGGTTTTTTTTTTTTTTGGGTGAAATTAATATGTTAGCCGGTTATGGTTATAAGGTATAAGGTACTTGTTATGTAATTTTTGAATTTATGGGGTCTATTTTAGACATGTTATGTATACTTAGTTATTCTGTATTAAATAAGTTGGGGGGTATAAAAAAATGTAATTTTGATATTATTTTGGGATTTAAAATGGTTAATTTTCATATTTATGTAATTAGAAGAAAGTAATTAATTAAAATAGAGGGACTCTAATATTGTAAATTCTGAAAAGTATTAAGGTTTGGTTGGTATTTTAATGTATAAAGTTTATTATGCCATAATTGAATTCTATAAGGGCTTTTTTTTTTAAATATGGGATAAAATTAATGATTATGTTTAAGTAATTAATAAACCAAAAGGGACTAAATATGTTTAAATTATGTTAAAATTAATGGTTTGACTTGTAAATAATAAAATGGATGGTATAACCGGAATAAAAATGTGAAACTTTGATATTTACACTTTTAACATTGAAATTTTTTGATTTTGCATATTAACAACTAAAATTATGGAAAGTTGTCAATTTAACCTACTAAAACTTGTAAGGTTGGGCATTATTAATGTCCCTAGCTATTTAAAATACTTAATAGAATTCAAATGATGAATATTACTAAAAATGGAAGTTACTAAAATGGAAAGTTTCTAAAAATAGGAAAAGTTTACTAATAATGGAAGTTTCTAAAATAGAAAGTTTACTAAAAATGGAAGTTTTCTAAAAATAGAAAAGTTACTAAAAATGGAATGTTCTAAAAAATAGGAAGTATAAACTTAAATGAGTGGTTTGTAACTCGAATTCATCATTTCCTAGCCTCGGTCAAGAGGGATCGTCGTTATGTTATTCTTGTGGTGTTTCTTTGATTTTGCTTTGCTCTTCGGAATTAGGTACAGATATTCTGACTTATCGTTTTTTTTTTAAAAATAAAAGGTTTTACCCATGAAATATTCCTCTCTAATCTTTGATTTCTTATAGTGATTTGCCACATTTTCTCTGAGCCTTGTATTTTGGCTTTCTTATATGATCTGTTATTATGTTCCCTTTTGAACCCTGCTATGCAACCTTTGATATTGAACCTTTGCTATGATCCCTTTGATATTTGAACCTTTGATATTGAACTTTGGCTTTGATTTCCTTTGTATTTGAAACCTTGATATTGAACCTTGCTATGATCCTTTGATATTTGAACCTTTGATATTGAACCTTTGCTATGATCCCTTTGATATTCATTCCGGTTCATTTCATTTTCGAGGACGGAAATTTTTTTTTTTTATGGAGGGGAAGAAGTGTAAAACCTAAAAACTCAACAAAATGTGAAATTACCAAAATACCACTAAGCCCAAGAAAAATTATTAATCGCATGAATAAAATTCAGTTAAATGTTTAAAAATTATGAAAATACATATATGGCAATATGAAAATTTTATAAGATCAAAATACTTTTATGTTATACAATGAAACAATAATTAAAATTATTAAAGTATATGTGCGAATTTATATAATGTATTAAATTAACTTATACATTACAAAATTAATTAAAATAAATGTGGATAAATATAAAATAATATGAAAAAAAAATTTAATCTGATTTAAACCTATTTTTAATGCCCCTAGACTCGGGCCAAATAAGTTATCACATCTTTATTTCATTTTTCTCATTTTGTTAATTCATTAAAAACAATTGCACCAAACCTAAAGATACTCAAGTGACGGCAAACGAATTTTCCAAGGCAAGGACGAATTTTTCAAGCTCATTTGAAGACTAAGGAGTGTGGTTTAGAAAATAGTGGAAGCTTGGGAAGTGATTGATTCGATTTTTGGTATCGTTTTGGTTTCGAAAAGCTATACCGAGTGCATAAAATCATAAAATCATCAAAGGCCATCAAAGGTAATTTTATAACTTATATTTCATCATATTAACATGTTATAAACCTGACGAAATATCCATGCACTTTATTTTCGATTTTATTATATGAAACATATTCTAAAAACCCTAATTCAGAAATGAAAATTAATTCGGTCATATAAATATGGTAAAATTTTTTTATATTTTTCTGAGGTTTTTCATTTATCTATAATCTGAAAAATTTGTTGGAATAATTTATAAATAATTCGAATGATTTTTGGAGATTTCTTTGTATTTACCGAATTCGAAAATAAGGGGAAAAGGGAAAGAAATGGTTAAAATGAATTAGGGTTAGGGTTTTGTTATTTTATCGGTAGAATAATGCATTATTGGTAATAATTGTGTTTGTGATTTGGGGAAAATTTTGATTTAGGTTTTGTGAATTAATATGTTTAAGCGATTTATGGTATAAAAAGGTTAAGGACTGGTTATGTAATTTCTGAATTATGGGTCTATTTTAGACTAGGTTATTATACTTAGTGTATTCTGTATAAATAAGTTTGGGGGTATAAAAATGTCATTTTGATTTATTTTGGATTTGGAATGGTTAATTTTCATATATTCATGTAATTAGAAAGTAATTAATTAAAATAGAGGGAGCTAAACTTGTAAAATTCTGAAAAGTATAGTTGTGTTGGTATTTAATGTATAAAGTATGAGTTTGCCATAATTGAATCTATAAGGCTTGTTTTGTTATAAATTATGGTAATTAAATGATAATGTTTAAGTATTAATAAACAAAAGGACTAAAATATGTAAAAATTATGTAAAATTAAGGGTTTGACTTGTAAATACATAATATGGAAGGTATAACCTGAAATAAAAATGTGAAACTTTGATATTTACACTTTAACCTTGAAATTTGTGATTAGCATATTAAACCTAAATTATGGAAGTTGTCATATGTAACCTAAACTTGTAAGGTTGGCCTATTACGTCCCTAAGCTATTTAAAATTCTTACTAGAATCTCAAATGATTTTGATATTACTAAAATGGAAAGTTACTAAAATGGAAAGTTTCTAAAACATAAGAAAGTTACTAATTGGAAAGTTTCTAAAATAGAAAGTTACTAAAAATTGAAAGTTTCTAAAAATAGAAAGTTACTAAAAATGTAAAGTTTCTAAAGATGGAATGTTTCTAAAAATAGGAAGTATAACTTAAATGAATGGTTTGTAACTCGAATTCATCATTTCCTTAGGTTCGGTCAAGAGGGAGTGATTTGTTATTCTGTGTGTTTCTTTGATTTTGCTTTGATTCGGAATAAGGTACGATATTCTGACTTTATAGTTAAGGTTTCTCGTTGACATATTCACTCTCTATCTTGATTTTTATGTGATTTGCCACCAATTGCTCTGAGCTTTGTATTTTGGATTTCTTTTTTATGATCTGTTATTATGTTCCCTTTTGAACAATGCTATGAACCTTTGATATTGAACCTTTGCTATGATCCCCTTTGATATTTGAACCTTTGATATTGAACCATTGCTATGATCCCTTTGATATTTGAACCTTTGATATTGAACCATTGCTATGATTCCTTTGATATTTCATTCCGGTTCATTTCAATTTTCGAGGACGAAATTTTTTTTTAGAGGGGAAGAGTTTGTAAAACCTAAAAATCTCAACAATGTGAATATTACCAAATACCCTTAATGCCAAGAAAAATTCATTAAAGCATGAATAAAATTCATTTTTTTTATTAAAAATGTTAAAATATGAATAAAAAAAAAAAAAAATACAATATATGGCAATTATGAAAATTTTGTAAGATCAAAATTACTTTAGTTATACATGAAAATAATTAAAATTATTATAAGTATATGTGCCGGAATTTTTATATGTTTTTCAATTAACTTATTACATTACAAAATTAATTTTATAAAATGTGGATAATATAAATAATTATGAAAAAAATTAAATCTGAGATTTAAAACCTATTTTAAAGCCTAGGACTCGGCCAAATAAGTTATCACATCTTTATTTCCTTTTTCATTTGTTATGTCATTAAAAAACAAATGCACCAACCCTAAAATTACCATGTGACGGCAAACGAATTTTCCAGGCAAGGACACATTTTTTCAAATCATTTGAAGACTAAAGGAGTGTGGTAAAAATATGTGGGAAGCTTCGGGAAGTGATTGATTCAACATTCTAATTTTCCAACGGCTTGCACGATTTTCTTGGGTGATTTTAAGGTTAAGGAGTGTGGGAAAAATAGTGGGAAGTTTGTGGAGTGATTGGTTCGATTTTGGTTATTGTTTTGGGTTCGAAAAGCTCTACCGGATTCATAAATTCATAAAATCACTAAAGATCATCAAAGGTAATTTTGTAACTCATGTTTCATCATATTAATTTGTTCTACACATAAGAAAAATTAGCATGCATGTTATTTTGATTTTATAAATTGAAACATATTCGAAACCCTAATTTTTAGTTAATTATGAAATCGGCTTAAAAACTATTTTTACATTTGATTTAATATTTTTATAGGGTTTTTCATATCATATATAACTCAGATAAATTATTGGAAAAATTTAAGAAAGATTCTAAATAAATGTTTAGGATTTTCCTTTGTTTGTCGATTTTTGAATAAAGAAGAAAAGGAAAGAAAAGTGATAAAATGAATTAGGGTTAGGGTTTTAATAATTTTTCCAGGTGCATTTAATGCTAATGATTGGGTAATAATTGTGTTTGTGATTGGGAAAAATAAATTAGGGTTTTGTTGATTTTATTAGTTAGCCGAATTGGATTTAAAAGTATAAGGACTTGTTTTGTAATTTCTGAAACTATGGGGTCTGTTTTAGACATGTTATTATATTTATTATATTCTGTATAAAATAAGTTGGGGGGTATAAAATGTCATATTGATATTATTTTGGATTTAAAATGGTTAATTACATATAATAAGTAAATAGAAATTAATTAATTAAAATAGAGGGACTGAAATTGTAAATTCTGAAAAGTATAAGGTTTGGTTAGTATTTAATGTATAAAGTATGATTTTGTCATATTTGAATCTATAAGGGCTTGTTTTGTAATTATGGATAATTAAAGATAATGTTTAATTAATTAATAAACCAAAAGGACTAATTATGTAAATTGTATAAATTAAGGGTTTGACTTGTAAATACAGGAAATGGAAGGTATAATCTGAATAAAATGTGAAACTTTGATATTTACCCTTTTAACCTTGAAAATTGTTGATTTTGTATATTAAACCCTAAAATATGGAAAGTTGTCATATTTAACCCTAAACTTGTAAGGTTGGCATATTAAGTCCCTAAGCTATTCAAAATACTTAATAGAATCTCAAATGATGAATATTACTAATTTTGGAAAGTTACTAATTTTGGAAACTTACTAAAAATGGAAAGTTACTAAAAATGGAAAGTTACTAAAAATGGAAAGTTACTAAAAATGGAAAGTTACTAAATGTAAAAGTGAACTAATAATGTAAAGTTTCCTAAAAATAGAAATTAGAACTTAAATGAATGGTTTTGTAATTCGAAATCACCAATTCTATAGGAGCGGTCAAGAGTGGGATTGATTCTGAATATGTCCTGTGGTGTTTTTCTTTGATTATTGCTTTGCTTCGGAATAAGGTACAGATATTCTGACCTTATCGTTAAGGTTTCTCAACATATCTCTCTATCTTGATTACTTATGTACTTTGCTACATTTTGCTCTGACCTTTTTATCTTGGGCTTTCCTTATATGATCTGTTCATTAAGTTCTATTTGAACCCTGCTATGCAACCTTTTCGATTTATTTGAACCTTTGACATTAACCTTGCTAAGTTCCCCTTTAAAATGAACTTTGATATGACTTTGCTTTGAACCCTTCAGTTTGAGAACCAAGCCACTATTTGTTTCCTAGCCATGAAGGTAACATGGCCGTGTCATTGATGCACCTTTGGCATGACTCATGTGTGAGTGAGTGATTTCTCATACCGTCCCCTATTGATAATATATTGCACTATGAAGAATGTTTTGAATATTTGTTTAAGGGACGTATGGATGCAACCTAGATTTTGTTTGGTATCGATGGACTTATAAGTCTTATGATATTTGGATATTTGGTGACTGATGTTTGGGTGCATTCCACGTCTTTCACATTTGGAGCTCGCGACTCCATGGTTACTATGATTTGATTTGTTTGGGCTTGGTGATTGAACTTAACTTAATTTGATTCTCTGATTCATCTTACCTTACACTATGATTTGATCCTTTTGAATTGTCTTACCCTACATTTGTATTCCTTTGATCAAGTAAGATTGATATCCTTTGCAAACCTTATATCGTATCCTTGACTTTCTGTATCTTTTGCGCTCGATTATAATATATCGTTCACCGGGCATTGTAAGCTCAGCCGCACTTTCTTTTCCTGCGGCAGGTATCAAAGCTAGGAGCTGGGGTTGCTTTCGGGTTATGAGTGCTGAGTATGGACTTACCCTAGAGATCTTAGTTTTGATATATGAATTGTTTCTCTTCAAGACATTTGTTATTCCGTTTGGATATGTTTATCCTTTGAGAACTTATGTATCTTAAGTCGTGTTGACTTACTTTCCTTTGGTTATTTATTTAAGACTTCCGCTGTTTATGCTTGTGTTATGATTATGAATGCTTTTGATGTCACACCATATTTGTAATACTTCTACCCTTTCGGGTCGGGGCGTTACAGTGTTATTTTTGATCGGTGTAATTTTATGTGTAGTGTGTTTTTTTAAATTCTGTGGTGAGAAATGAATCGACGTGTGTGAGTAATGATCCGGTTGTGGGGTGGCTGTGTGTTTGTTATTTTACCAATATGCTCTTCCGCTTTGTTATTTTTTTTAAAACATAGAAAAATGCCTTTTAATCCTATCCCTTGATTATTTTTAGATGGAGGGTTAGGATTGGTCCCTCGATATCCATGGAATGAGGAGTATCTAATATAACTTTCATCAATGTCACCGGATCAAAATTATCACATGTTTATAAACAATAATTATCAGATATTAGGCTCTGCAACAATGCGTGACCGTCTAATACGTCGTGATAATACAATATTAGATCAACATTTAATCCTAAATGATTTATGCATTAAAACTTATTGATTTTCAAAATTTTATAACTAATAAAAAACTTAAAATTTGATCCCAAACGAGTATATCGGCCCGCGCTCCACTGCAGGACGATGGGTGGGCGTCGTTGTTGTTGATGGCGGAATGAACATATTCTCTTTATTCGTTGTTGTTATTTTCATGTTCATTGTTGTTATTGTCATGACCGATATAAAGATAGGTCACTTTAGCAATTATACATTTGAAATTTTACATAACAATGTATAAGTAAACATGTACAATACCTATATTTTGCTAACAATAGTAGCATCAGAATACTTGCATACTTGATCACAACCTCCTAAATTTAAATTTGAAGAAGACGGACCTGAAAATTTACCAAAACAATGGTATATGCATGCACACATTAGAGCCTTATACTTAGGTTGTATCCGAGTCCAAGTACATTCCATGTTTTGTCCAATGATTTTGTTTTCGAGTTGAAGGTCATCAGTCCAGGTGGGAACGTCCCTACTTTCCACAAAGTATAATCCTCGTTCTGATGTAAGATTGATTAGATATTAGTTCCATAACGATGAAATGTTCCAAAACATGTCTCAACTGGCCCATTAACCTTACAACGATGAATTGACACTATATTATACCTTATCTCATGATGTGCAGGTATAAGTGCAAAATATGATGCTCACCATGAACAGATCTAAAGAGCACTAATTCTAATAAGAATGAAATAACAATTATATCCTAAAGTCCTAAATGAAGAAAATGAATCTAATATGTCAAAGAAGTGAAACTCAGAAAACAAAAAGAAAAAAACAATGATATTTGGAATATTGTTAAATTCAATATCTAATCAAGATCATATTACATCAGACATTATTTACAAAACTATCAAGATAAGGCATCCATAGAAACAGAATGCCACATCTTTATTTTTTCAGACTCAAAATCATTTCATACTTGGACTTGTATAATGAGATTCTAACCTTTATGATATATGGTGAAGATGTCTCCACTTGCAAATCGACATTCTTTTTCGATTGGCGTTGTCGTAATTGCACGAATTGTCACACCCGCCAAAGCGGAAACACGAGGCGTAACATCATGGATATCATCACAACACAATGGTGTCAACAATAGAGAAATACTAAATGCATAACTAAGTAATAAAGACACAATGTGTTATGACAATACTGAAAACCAAAAGAACGACATCTTGTATTAATGAAAAAGGGTCTCACCAATACAAGAACAATATCTCACGAACCTAATAAAATCAAATAACATTCAACAAAATCCATGCAACAAACATAAACAAACTCAGGAGCGAACTCCAATGCAATCCTAGCGGTCATTCTAGCCACTTCTCTTAACCTCAGTATTCTCATGAAGCTCACCTGAAAATGATGCTTAAAAATGTCAACACAACGGTTGGTGAGAGTCATAGGTTTAAGACACGCAAAACAAACCTTTAAATCCAATTACTGTGATAAATAAAACATAACATAGCAGGACATACAACGTACTATCATACAAGCTAACATGCAATCACATCAATCCACATTGAGACGTTCACGCTCAATCCTCACACAAAACATAACAACAATGAGACGATCACGCTCACTCAAACAACTCACAGTAATAAGACGATCACGCTTACTACCAATCAAATCCATAAATGCCATGAGACGATCACGCTCAAGCACAACAATTCATACCATAAAAGCAAGTAGCACATAACATACAATAGTCACGTATAGCCCATGCATCATTTAAATCACATTATCACAGTAACTAAAACATTTCAAAACCTCTTTGCATCATTTTCACCCCAAGAAAACATAAGAAAAAGGGGCTATGAAACTCACCTGATGCTTAGCTTCCCAAAAGAATCCAACAAAAGCTTCACAAACACTTCACGGATAATCTAAACAATTAAGCACACAATAAGCTACCATCAATTAGGCATTCAACCCAATATGATGTAACCTCAACTATGATGGATATCTAAGCTATCTACCATAGTTCTATACTTGATTTAACCCTTTTCCAACTCCTACATATGCCATTTACACTTCAATGCTACACTTTAAATTTTCTGGTTTTGAGCAGAATTTTATACTCACTTACGCGTCCTAAACGTACCACTTAAACACTTCCACAATTCAAACCAAAATTCACCATGCTACATATATGTCCTATGAACCTCTCATAGCTCTCCCAAAGCCATTACCCTTTTACAAATACCCTTTAGAAATTCATTAATCCAAAGTGTTCAGAATTCGTCCAGAATCTGACCCCCTAAAAGTATGACACCAGATGACCACTTTAGACCTCATTACATACTTAGCAAAAATTCAGGGGTCACACACAATATATAAACTAACTTCCACGTGATTTTGAGCCTCTAACTAGATGTCTAAGTATTTTTAGAAAAATCAAAACCAAAACTGAAATTCGTCACAGTTTTACACACTGATTTTGTAACGACCTTTTGACCCACTTCCCGACCATAAAAACTCACGAGACCAACTTTGCTGGAAAGTAGACTCTCTGAGGTTATCTCCAGTATGTTGTAAATTGTTTATTTGATAATTTATGATTGAGTTATGACCGTTACAAAACTGCCTAATTTTCTGCAGTGAATTAAACAACTAATTCGGGCGATCTAGACCCTAACGCATGATCAAATCACGAAACCAATTGAACCAATGATCAAACAATCATCATTAAACTATAAACTCCAGAAAATTTAAAACCCTAATTTATTTTCATGATTAAACCTAATCCATCATACTTAGATTACAAGAATTAAAATAAGAACTAGAATTAAACAAAGAATTAGAAAATACCTTAAACCCTAAAAAATTTCTTCTTTAATCGGGGAAGGTTGATATAGTAAAATGATAGTAAACAGCCACGTCACGCAACCTGAGTAAATATGTTAAGTCTTAGGAAGATTGTACTCTAAAACTTTAGTTTTAAGAGTTATGAGTTTGATTGAAGAGTTTGGAATTATTGTATTACTGCTCGGGCCATTATAATTCAGAAGTCATTCAGTAAACGTTTGAGGATCTAGGGCACATTAAATCGTAAACCTAACAACTCAGTCAGAACGTAATACCAAGATGAAACCTCTTAATATGAAGCTCCCTAGTATTGTGGTACAATATAACTTCCGGATGATCGGTTTTAAGCGTTTTAATCAATATCTAGAAATGTTAAGCACGAGAAGTGTTAATTAAAGTTATGTCAGATAATGTTTTGGATATGATTTTATACTTTTTCAAAATGTTACATTTTAGACCCTAGGGTTTAAAAAGTTGCAGAATAGTCCTTAGAGTTTTGCATTATTTAACGACTGATGCCTTCAAGTTTAATGATAAAACAAAGTAATCCTTGACTTTGTGTAAAAGTGACATAATAGAGCCCCTATTATTTTATAACTTTGATAAAATGACACATTTAGTCCTTTAGTTATTAAGAGTATCCGAAAGTTACGATATATACCCCTTGCATGGATTTATAATTACATAAACATTCCGAAATTGCCTGCAAGCTTAGTCTAACATTTCAATAGACAGTTTAATAAGTTATAATAAACCTAAACTATATGTTTAAACGCAACACAAGTTTTAAAATAACGATTCGTAAAGCTAGAACAAAATCGGGGGGTCATATTTATATTTTAGGGTTTCAAAACGTTAAACGCATAGGATTAAGTTCAATTCTTCATAATCATAAATGTGGTATTTTAACAGATATTTAAGAATGCTAGGATAGATTATAACAATATTTAATCATTATAACAGTTAGTTTTAAGAAAAACGCGAAATTAGGGTTTCGGGTGTACGGTTTTGGATCAAAATGGAAAATGAGCATGAATTGAGTTATGAAACTTTAACAAGAGTATATTTAGGATCATATGAACATTATAAGGGTGTAGTAGTAGAATTAGAACATTCAAAACCTGGGTTTGAGCTTCAAGGAGCAAAAATGGTAGAAATGGGTCGTTTCAGGTAGTATTTCCACTCATACGCCTTGTATCTTGTTCCCGGGGCTTCAAATATTCAGGGATTCACTTATTAGACCTTCTTTAATGATCCTAGGATCATATGGGAGTAAAGGATTGCTGCCTTATGGGTTTGAGAAAGAAGAGATTTGGTGTGAGTTGTAATGAAGACATAAGGTCCCTATTTATAGTGTTTTTGAAACTTAGGGACCAAGGTGAGGGGGTGAGGTGTCATGATCTGATATAGCTGAGTTAGAGGGTCTAGGAGATGACAAGGAAGAGCTAGGATAGTAGCTAAGATGTGTTGTAAGACTTACAAGGGGTGTTTGTGTTCACGGCTAAGAAAAGAAGAAACAAGAAGATTCATGAGACCATGTGTTCTTAAATTTGACCAAGGAATGGTCTAAGCAGCTGGGTAAGCAGCTTGAGGGTTTCTAGAAGAGGTTTACATAAGAATTTTGCACTTGGAATGGTTTAAAATGGGTCAAAATTGATGGTGAAAGGGTTCGGGTCTGTTTTGGGTTCGACTAGGGTTTCACAAGTTTTCAAGCCTTTATTTCGTGTGTAATGGATTAGGGATAGTTAATACATGTCCCTAAGGTCTGATATAAGAAGTATTAACAAAGATTAGCAATTGGTTTGGGTTAAAACGGGTTAAAAATGGAGAAATGAGGTCACGGGTTTAACTAGGGCTTGTTTAGGGTTTCTTTGGCTTTCTTGGCTTGTATTTTGTGTATAAATGATCAAGGGTGATGGATTAATGATCTTGAGCAATGTAATATGAATTATTAATGATATTTGATAGTTGGTTTAAGTTAAAATGGGTTGAAATGGAATAATAAGCCGTAGCTTGGAATTAGGGTTCATATAAGGCTTTTAAGGTTTTCTAGCTTTGCAAATCTTGTATATTGTCAAAGTAATGATGGATATTAATGGATAATGGTTTGTAAGCTCATTTTATGGGTTTACAATGACTCTTGGTTGCTTACTTGAGAATGAGATGGTCAGAAAATGAGTAAACGGGTCAAAGTTACATTTAGTGCACAATTAGGTACATTTAGGGTTTCTCGGATTCGTTTTACGTACAAATGAAATAAGATGATGAAGTAATGATGAAATAATGATTGATTAGGATTGATATGATTGTAAAATAAGTTATTGCAACTTATTTGAGTGTTGGTTAAGGTTTAAAATGGATTAAAATGAAGAAACGGGTCATTGTGTAGTATTTAGCTCGGGTTAGGGTTTCTGACTTTTGAATTAGGGTTTTGAGTGCAAAAAGATGTATGAAAGCTTATGAATGGAATATTTAGGGTTTATATATTGTAAGTTGATTGAGTGTTGTAGCGTGTCATAATTGGTGGTGAAGAAAAATTGGTAATGAAATGGAGGTAAAATAACGGCTATTTTGGTAGATTCATGCTTTCATGGACTTGTACATTGAGCATTTTAGAGACTTGTACTTTGTACTTGAAGTTGATTTTATATTTCAAAGAGATGTTATATTAACTTCGTACATATGCTTTAGTTGATTAGTGCATCTCCACTTTAGATGTTGACCTTCCATGAAATTAGGGTTTAGAGGCCATACGTTAACGGTTTAAAGCCGTTTGATTTAACGTTTGAGCAATGCTATCAGAAACACTAAGATGTTGTCTGGTATTAAAGATAGTCATCATGGACCCAGTGATGCAATGCACAACCCTCCCTAGCCACTCAAGGTCTCTCAATAGACTTTTGTTTCATTTCTCACAGAGATTCATGCATTTCTATCAACTTTCTCACTCTGAGTTAGTTGAAATTGAAAAGGTGGCAGTCAGCTCCAGCCTCTGATTACTAAAACCAAAACGCACTATTGAGTCTAGAGCCAAGAGATCATCTATAAATCTCATTAGGAAACTATTCCAACATACTTGTCTTTCACACACTGTGAAAATAAGAAATATCTTAAGAGTCCTATGCATTATCCTTGTGGTATTGCCAGAACATCCGAGTGATACTTAAGTATTTACAGTAAAGATAGAAATCCTGCTAGAGCCAACATCAAATATCCTAAATGGATCAAACTTGTGATACTGGATATCGTTTCAGTCCTGATTATGAATTGACGGTTGATGAATTTTTATAAACGCTTAAAACTCTGTATGTGTTACAAAAACACTTTTACAAGTGACACGTCGATTGATTTTCAAATCAATTTTCTCTTCAATCGGTAAGATAGTAACTAACCGATTCACTCTTATCGTGCTATCTGCTTTGAGACGTTCTAATAAAGAGAACAAGCAAGTAAGGTGATTCTGATGTTTACACATTAGAAGATTTGATACTTATGCTAGAAATCCTGTCAAGGAGATTCTTCTTAATTTAAATCTACCTGATCACAGGTCAGTCCTCACGGAACTGGAGGTTAATCCAACTAAACCCGAGTGAATGACAAAGCCATATTTGTCCACAAGCTTTATTGCTAACTGTTTTATTATAGGTTCATGTAAATATGGAGATGGAGATACCTCGTTCCAGCAAAGTCAAGTTCATTACCGCATGCTCATACTCGATCGACAAATATAAAGATATGATGAAAGCCCAAATTTATGTTATTCAAGTCTTCTGCTACTCTTATACTCAAAATGACTTCCTTTAAGTCATTATGTGTTCAAGATGAAGCAATCCAAGGGAGATAATCCAATAGCTTTCAAGATAAAGAAAAGTATGAGCATGTAGGTCCAAAAGTCACAAGTACACAAGATGGATAAAGGTCACAAGATAATGATTAGAAATTACATCTGGCTGATGATCTCAAGAAAGCTCAAGATCACATATAAAGTCAAGCTTAAAGGAACAAGCTCAAGCCATAAGTCAAAGATCACTACATCAAAGTATAAGATATCAAATGAAGAATCAAAGACTACGAGCTAAACACAAGATCAATCGGTAGATCGCTGAGCTTAAGTTAGTATTTTCATGGGTGACCGCCCTTAGGGGGAGATTGTTAGGTTTAAGAAAAGACTCGGTTACCCCGTGTATTTTACAGTTTATCATAGCTCATAGTTTAATGTTTAACGTATGACATACGGTAATGGGCTGGGTATTAAACCCACATGTGTAAGCCCATATCAAGGCTATGGGCCAATTTATGTAATATATATACCTCTTGCATCCCATAGAAGAGGTGGTTGGTCATTTCATTTATCAAATAGCACTTTCTCTCACTAGAAGTGTTAGATATTAGAAAAAGACTCGGTCACCCCGTGTATTTTACCGTTTATTGTGGCTCGTAGTTAATCGTTTAATGTATAACATTCAGTAATGGGCCGAGTATTAAACCCAACGTGTAAGCCCACTACCAAGGCCATTAGGCCAGTTTTGTAAGCAACTATATAAGCCTCTTCCATGCCTTGGAAAAGGTGGTTAGTCATTTTATACAAGTTTACTTTCTCTTACTAGAAAGCTTTTCTCTCTCACTTTCTCTCTCTAGATTTGGCTAATCCATCTATCTTCCATTGTGTTATGATTTCCAATATCCTAAAATTGATATCAGAGCTCATGGGATGATTAGATCATTTGTGTGTGCGTTTTAGTGCTTGGTTTAGATCAAAAGTTGAGTTTTAGGAGGTTTTAGCTCTTGTTCTTGAGTTTCATTGATTTTCACATTTCTTGTATTAAAATTCATGTTTTTTGTTTTTGTAGTTTCTATACCTCTAGTACTCATTAGTGCAAAAAAATTCAATTCAAAAACATTCAAAAGGGTATTTTAGGTGTTTTAAATGGGTGGAAAAGTCTAAGTTCATCATAGCGGTTTGTATACTGCTTGTATGTACGTAGTGGTTTGGTTTATTTTTCTGGGCGATGTAGCTCATTGTTCTTGAGTTTCATTGATTTCCACCTTTCTTGTATTAAAAATACCATGTTTTTGTAGATGCTATAGCCTTCTAGAAATCATTTGTCTGCAAAATAATCCAAGTTAAAACTTCAAAAGGGTAATTTTTTAGGTGTTTTAAGGTGAAAAGTTTTAGTTCCACATCAGCAGTTTGGTATTTACTCT
Source organism: Tanacetum coccineum (assembly GCA_026074375.1). NCBI lineage: Eukaryota > Viridiplantae > Streptophyta > Magnoliopsida > Asterales > Asteraceae > Tanacetum > Tanacetum coccineum. The sequence continues at coordinate 30,588 of BQNB010010345.1, read as the reverse complement.
TGTAGGTATCGTAGTGGTTTGGGTTACTGTTCTGACGGATTTGTCAGGAAAGTACACTGTTCTGGCGTTTGTCAGATCGTACACTATGCTAGCGGTTTGTCGTTTCTATAAGGTTTGTCTCATTAGGTAAGAGGCTTTTGTTAGTATGTTTGTCGTCTAGTGTAGGGTTACTAGTACAATTTTGGTAATCATACGGTTTGGATCCGTAGCGGTTTACAAGTTTTGAAGACTTTTTCTCATAGCGATTTGGGAAACAAACCTCTGCTAATTTCATTTCTTGGTAGCGGTTTGGTGTTTCTTTTTCATAGCGGTTTACCATTTCTTTCTAGTAGCGGTTTGGCAGAGTAACTTCGTAGCGGTTTATCATTAGTAGTGGTTTATAGGTAGCGGTTTGTTACAGGTTTTTATGTAGATTTTTTCTTCAAGGTCCGATTGGGAATCAAACCTCTGTCATTTCTCTTGTGGTGCATTTGGTATATATTCTATCCGAGCTGGTTTGACAGTAGCGGTTTGATAGTAGCGGTTTGACAGTAGCGGTTTGGCACACTGTTTGATATTCGAACTATTTTTCAAACTTAACAAACATAACAAACTAAAACAACGAAATACTTAAACAAACATCACCACTTTTATCATACAATCACTAATCATTGTTCGATCAATTGAAATCATTTCACAATCAATTAAGATGGCTAATCTTTCGGAAGATATCAATGCCATAATACCGATACTCGACCACCTAGCATGATATGACTGACTTTTGCATCATGAAACAACATATTCATGTAATTGTCGGGGTAAAGAGAATGAGGTAAACATCCTGAAGTCAATTGACGAGGGACCTTTTTAGATGGGAACATTTCGGGAAACACTTGCTGAAGGGAATGAAGGTGCCCAACATCTAGGTCCAGAACGAGCTCGAGTATATTCTGACCTTTCACCTAAAGATAAGGAATGGTATAACGCTGACATTCGGGCAACAAATATTGTACTTCAAGGTTACACTAAAACACGCTACACTCCCATTAATCATTGACACTTATGCAAAAGACATTTGGAAATGTGAATGATGCTCCTGGATGTTCTGCTTTAACAAAAAACCGTGAATCAAAACTTTATGATGAGTTAGAACACTGTCTGCAGAACAAAGGGAAACATGTAACGACTCCTATGCTCGGTTTTGCCAAACTCGCATGACATGCGAACATCAAGATGACCATGTCCAGAATGCAGCTGAACTCAAAGTTTGTTAATAACATGTTACCTGAATGGGGTAGATTTGTAACAGCAGTGAAACTGAAAAGAGGTTTGAGGACTGCCAACTATATTCATTTGTATGCGTAATTCTAAGCAACACAGGCACATCCAATGAAACAAAATTTAAAAGTTGGATCGATTCACTCAACACTACTGTTAGATCCTCATCGCCATATGCCTAATGTTTCACATCATCAATACATTCATAATCATCTACAACTCCACCCATATACATTATGTTCAAAGCCACAACTTTTGCTGACAACACCCAACTTGGAGTTAGACTCTCCAAAGACAACTTAATTAAGACTTAAACAAACACACTTGCCCTACTCCCTAATCATGATAAAAACTTACCTTCCCAAATCTAACAATCAACTTAGAACTTCATCAAATACAAAGAACCAAGCCATTGTTCAAGACGATAGGGTTGTTGTTTCATAATAGTATAGGTCATCAGAATAAAGTCAGGGAAACACTGCAAGGGTACAGTGCACTGGTTTTGGGGAGCTCAGAACAGAATGTTGATATGCAAAACCAGGTCAACATAAAGCAAGGTAAGATTAAGTTTACAACAGCAAACGGGTATATAGGCACATATAACCTCGCCCCCCCCACAGCAACGTGAACTGCACTCAACCCAAGCGATGACAGAACTCTAAATACTTCAAAGACAAGATGTTGTTGATGCAAGCTTAAGAGAATAGGGTGACATTGGATGAAGAGCAGTTGCTGTTTATTGCGGGTGGACACGACAATGTTGTTAATGAGGATGTGGATGAGCAACCAGTTTAAGATTTAGCACTCAATGTGGATAATGTGTTTCAAGCTGATGATTGTGATGCATTTGACTTTGATGTTGATGAGGCTCCTACTGCACAGACTATGTTCATGGCAAATCTCTTATACGTAGATCCTGTTTATGATTAAGCCAGTCCGTCATATGATTTAGACATACTATCTGAGGTACCAGATCATGACAACTATCAGGATGTTGTTTGCGAACATCATGAAGTACACGAGATACATGACGATGTACAACCAAACTATGTTGTTGACTTGCATACTGATTATGCAAGTGATAGTAATATGATTCTGTATGATCAGTATGTAAAGGACAACGCAATGTCTGTTGTATAAAGTAATGTATCTTCTTTGCCAAATGATGCTTATATGATGATAATTAATGAAATGCATGAACAAACAGCCCAAAGTATTTCTGCAAATAGGTAGAACAAAGTAGTTAATGCATCATTGACCACTGAACTTGCAACATATAAGGAACAAGTTGAACTGTATGAGAGACGGGCCAAGTTTGAATTAACTAGAAAAGAAAAAAAATTGAGAAACAATTAAGAATAGTTATCACTGACCGTAATATTAGGGAACAAAAATTGAAAAAGGAACTTCATTCTATAAAAATGCAACTTACCACTACCATTAACCATAATAAGTCAATGATAGAAGAAGTTACATCTTTGAAAAAGGATTTTAAACAGAAATAAAATAAATACCTTGAAGAATTTTTAGACATGAAAGCTTTAAAAGAAAAGGTCAAGGATAAATTATACAAACAAGACAGTCTCTTCAAACAGTTCACATGCTGTGTAAACCAAAGCCCTATTATGATGAACAGAAAAAGGTAGCTATTGGCCACAAGAACCCTTTATGTCTCACCCGTGCAAAGCAAGTGTATCCTGCTCTATATAATGGTCATGAAATTATTAAAACTAATCATTACCCGGCCATAGTGCACAACTCAGAGGATACCCTAGAGATAGCTGAAATCACTAGGAAGAATATGAATGATAAAATGAAAGACCCAGAGTCTGTGAAAAAGAAGGTTAAGATTGCACCACATGATTACTCGAAAGAGAATTATTTAGCGACTTTCACACCACAGAAACAATTGACCCCTGAGCAGATATTCTGGTCTAAGATCTCATCAAATAATGAAAGCAGAAGCTTCAAAGAGCATACACAGCTTCAAGACTAATCAAAGCGTTGACGGTTTATCTACAAATACACCTGCAACATGCTTTCCTAAGGTGCTTTTCCAACAAAAAGTAAGTGAAAATTACATTTTGACACTTATACAAACTTGTTTTGGAATTTAGAAAAACCTGTTCAAAAAGAGAATTACACCAACGGGGCTCATGAAGGAGAAATGGGTTTGAACAAACAAGAATGCTTCTCACCGAAGTCATTCCAATTTCAAAAACACTTAAGACAATGTGAGGGGTATTCATTGATAATAATAATAATAATAATTTTATAAATTATCGTTTTAAACCTTAAATAATAATTATGTGTTTAATATATGTGTTTGTCTTAAAACCAAAAAAATTAAAAAAAACACAAAAAGATTTTGTTTTCACCATTAATTTTTTTTATTTATATATGTGTGTTTGGTTTACGAAAAAGACTCGGTTACCTCGTGTATTGTCTAGAATAGCATAGCTCGTAGTTTAATCGTTAGCGTATGACTTATGGTGTTGGGCCGGGTCTTTACCCACATGTTAGCCCACTCCATAGCCCACTCAGGGCAATTAAACTCTTGTATTTAAACAACCTTTCCAGCCATGGGAAGGGTTGGTTGTTCATTGTATTACAAACACATACTAAGTGATTTTCTCTCACTAGAACTTCCTATTTTCTCTCTTTAGAATTGGCCAACCCATCATCTCTTGATTGTGTTATGATATCCAATATACTACAATTGGTATCAGAGCATATGGGATGATTACATAGATTGTATGTGCGTTTCTCTTGGAAGATTTGATCAAAAATTTGGTTTTTGAAGGTTTATGGTTTTCTCATTGGCTTTATTTGATTCTCACGTTTGTGGTGTTAAAGTTAGTGTAGTTTTAACCTTCTAGTACCAAGTTGTGCAAGAAAATCCAAGCTCAAACGTTCAAAAGGGTGATTTTTGGTTATTTGAAGTTTTTTTGGAAACTGCGTTTTGTCTCCCTAGAAGACGTTTCTTAGTTGCATTTTGTCTCTGCGTTTTGTTAAAGAATAGTACACTACGGTTTGTTCTCTAGTGTGGTACAGCAGTTGCGTTTTGTCAGTTACATTTTGTGTACTGCGTTTTGGTTATTTCTTCAAGTTGCGTTTTGTATGTTGCGTTTTGTCTCAAGAGTTGATTGCGTTTTGCCCAAGACACATCACTGCATTTTGTCTCCTTCTCATTGCATTTTGTGTCCTGCGTTTTGTCCCAAGTTGAAGAGCCTGATTGTTTTTTGGTGGAAAGAATCTCTGGCAAAAGAATCTCTTCATTGCGTTTTGTCTTTGCTTCTTGACTGCGTTTTGTCTAGGACACCTCACTGAGTTTTGTCTAATCCTCAACATTAAGACTTGTCTAAAATTCTTGACTGAGACTTACTAGATTTCCTGACTGAGACTTGTGTATTACATTTCGTAAACTTAATTAAACCAAACCAAATCACAAACAAATAATATATCACCTATATCAATAAACAATCATCACTTTTAACATACAATCACTAATCATTCTACCGATCTAAAGTTTATCATAATACAATCAATCAAACAATCATATCTAGTAATTCAGATGATATTCAAGCGGCCAGTTCCGATACCCTCCCTTCTATGCTCGATAGGATTGATTACGAATCATGGTCGCAACGAATCCGATTGTACTGTAAAGGAAAGGAAAATGGATGGCAAATTCTCTAGTCAATTGATCAAGGACCATTTGAGCTTGGAACCACATGGAATACACTTGGAACTACCCCTAAGGGAGGTGTTCTACTTGGACCAGAAAGGCCTCGTACCTATAAGGATCTAAGTGACATGGAGAAGAAGCGATATGATGCAGATGTCCGTGCAACCAATATTATGCTTCAAGGATTACCTAAAGATATCTACAAGCTCATCAATCACAACATTGAAGCAAAAGTAATTTGGGACAACATCAAAATGCTTCTTGCAGGTTTTGAGCTCACCAAAGAAGACAGAGAATCACAGTTGTACGATGAGTTTGAGCGGTTCAAGATGCTTCCAGGTGAAAACATCAATGAGTACTATGTTTGATTTCACAAACTGGTCAACAACATGAGGAATATCAGAATGACAATGCCTAACATTCAGCTGAACTCTAAGTTTGTGAACAACATGTCACCTGAATGGGATAGGTTTGTGACAGCCGTTAAACTCAACAAAGGTCTGAAAGAGACAAATCACGAACAGTTGTATGCATATTTAAAACAACATGAGAAGCATGCTGCACAAGATCGACTGATTATTAAAAGAATCACTCCTGCTACTAATGATCAAATTGCATTTGTTTCAACTGTCCAACCTCATGCCCAATCATCAGATGTCCAGTCTCATCAATATCCTTCTTCATTAACAAACTCTTAATCACTACAATATCCACAATTCCCTGAAACATCACATATTGATTCCGGATACACCAAAACTGATGAAATACTTGACAACCTAACCAAACAAATGGCACTTCTTGCCCAATTATTCAGAGCTTTACCTCCTCAGACGAACAATCAACTTCGAACCTCTTTTAACACCCGAAATCAAGCAACCATTCAAGATGGTCAGGTTGTAGTTTAGAATGTTCAAGGGCGACAAAATCAGAATCAGAATCAGAGGTATTTTGCTTGGGGAAATGGTGCTGCAGGCAATGGGGGCGCACATAATAAAGCTGGGAATGCCAATGCAGGTCAAGGAAAACTGGCAAGTGTTATAATTGTAATAGGATTGGACATATTGCATGGAACTGTACTCAGCCGAAGCGTCTACAGAATTCTGATTATTTCAAGGACAAGATGTTGCTGATGCAAGCCCAAGCGAATGGTGCAGTTCTGGATGAAGAGGAACTACTCTTTCTGGCTGGTGAACAGGCCGACACCTTTGATGCATATGTGGATAATCAACCGATCCAAGACTTAGCTCTGAATGAGGATAACATTTTCCAGGCAGATGAATGTGACGCTTTTGATTCAGATGTTGATGATGAACCGACTACTCAGTCTATATTCATGGCTAATTTTTCCTCAGCGGGGCCAGTAAATCCACAAGCTGGTCCATCTAATGCATCAATCTTATCTGAGGTACATATTTTGGAAAATGCTATTGATCATAGTGTTACTAATCAAGATGAACATGAGATTTATAATGAAGTACAACATGTAAATGTTATTGACTCAACTAGTGTCGATATGGGTAACAATAATGTTATTCCATATTAACAATATTTGTCGGTCGATAATATTTCTGTTGTACCAAGATGTGCATCTTCTGCTCTAAATGATGTATGTGTGTCGTCTGATAATGATGCGTTCATTCCTCATGACCCAATAGCCACTGAACATAAGATCTATAAGGAACAAGTTGCCATTTATGAGCAACGTGCTAAGTTTGAACTGACTTAACGTGAACAGCGAATGGATGATCAAATGCGTATGCTTATTCAAAATCGTAATAAAACGGAAGAAAATATTAAAAAGGAACTTCATTCTATTAAGTTACAACTTAATTCAACTATGGAAAACAACAAGATAATTAAAGAAACTGTAATGACTTTGAAACAAGAGTTTAAACATAAAGAGTCCAAATTCCTAACTGATTTTTCCATTCTGAAACACCTTAACGATAAACTTGAGAATAAGCTTTACTCACAAGATCAATCCATTCAAATTGTCCATATGATGTTAAATCCTACTCAGGTGTATGACTAAAAGACTAAGACTGCGTTAGGTGCCCAAAACCCTTTTTACCTCAGACAGGCCAAAAAGGCCCAATTGGCACTATATGATGGTGAAGAATTTCTTAAGACTCATTATGTGCCGGTAATTATTCCATCGTTTGAGGAAGACCTAGAGTTAGCAGAGACTACAAGAAATAAACTGCATGCGAAAATGAATGACTCTGTCTGTGTGAAAAAGAGGGTTAACATTACACCCCCTAATTACTCAAAAGAAAATTTTATGGTGACATTCACCCCTCAGACTTAACTGACACCTGAACAAGTATTTTGGTCAATAGATCTAGAAAAATAAAAGGCAGACGAGCTAAAGGCCAATGCCCTACCCCTGCCTGTCTTGCCACCTACGACTGTATATCCTCCTAATACACCGGTCCATCTGGTCCCTCGAACGCTTCCAACTACAAGTCAAGTAAATATTGGTCTGTATGTAATTACTTAACTATTTTGAGACTTAGAGAAAACTTGTAAAAAGCGTATTACACCAACGGGCATAACTGAAGGGGAAAGGGGTTTTGAACAAACAAAACGGTGTTACTTAACCGAAGTAATTCCATTTTTCAATCTAGTCAAAGAACATTTTGATGGAGTTCAAAAATCTCTGGTCACTGAAGTTAGGGCAATGAAAGCCATTTTTGAAAATTTGGAAGCCTAGGTGGACCATAATGAGATAGATTTAAAGAGTGGTGAGATTGAACGGAAAAACCTTCTCATCACTAATGAGAACTTAATTGCTGAATGCTTGTCCAAAGATGTGTTTTATACTGCAACTGATTTTGTATTAAATGTGTCTAGATTTTCTGACATGCATGATGCTTTCACTATTGCTCAAAAACGTATTGCCGACCTTGAATCTGAAAATTTTAATTTGAGAAACAAGATTCAAAATGATGATCATGACTCAATGATAAAACATTTTTCCAAACTTGAAGTTGAACACTTCAACTTACAATTAAAGTATCAAAATCTCAAAGAACGTTTTAGAAACAAAAAACCAGTGACGTCTTCGGATGCTCCTTCTTTTGATTCACTGTTTGTGATCGGGAAACTAAATGAATAGATTCAAAGTCGAGGCAATACGATTCATGAATTAAAGGAGAAAATCTCTTGCTTAACAAAGAAAAATAGTGATGCAGATCCCATTTTTGACCTTAAGGCCTTAGTTTCTCAGAACAAAGATTTAACTGCAAAGCTAAATGCCCTTCACGATCTTAATGAACGCTTGAGGGCAGAAAATGCAAAAGTTAAGCAGCATTATAAGGAATTGTATGATTCAATTAAAATAACTCGTGCTAAAACTACTGACCAGAACAACTCTTTGTTATCTGAAATTAAAAACCTTAAGGCTCAACTTAACGATAAATCCAAATGTGTCACTATACCTAATAGTAAACCTAAAGTGCTGGCTCCTGGTAGATGTCCTATAGATGTTGAACCAATTCCCCCTCGACACAAGAATAATCGGGAAGTGCATCTACATTATATCAAACACCTTAAGGAAAGTGTAGAAACCCTTAGCGAAATAGTAGAGGACGTTAAAGTGGAAAGACCATTGGATACCTCTCTTGCATCTACTTGCCGTTACACTAAACACTCTCAGGAGCTGTTAGAATATATGTGTCCTAAAGACTTTAGCCCTCGCGATAAACATAATGCCTCTACCACTCCACTTATTAAAAAGCGAGTTACTTTTGTCGAACCATGTGAAACCTCAACTCATAACACACCAGCACAAGTTGAGTACCAGAAAATAAATTAGACTAATGCACCTAGAATTCCCTCTATAGGAGTAAAAGGTGCCTCTACAGCTAGCAGGTCAAAGCCTAGGAGCAATATAAAGAAAGATATGACATTTCCAGCTAAAATAGCCTTAAAACAAGTAGAAGCCCATTCTAGGATGAATAAGTTGAATGAGAATCAAAAGAATCATGTTGATTCTAGTATTAGCTATAAACATATTGTAATTAATTCGAATTCTAATACTTCTTGCAAAACTTGTAACAAATGCTTAATTTCTGTTAATCATGATCAATGTGTTGTGCGTTCTGAGATGTTTGTGAAGCAATCCCCAGCCACTAAAGTGTGGCGGGTTAAGCAAGTTTGGAAGGCCACAGGGAAATTCTTTACCACTATCGGTCATCAGTGGCGACCCACTGGCAGACTATTACCATTAGGAGATCAATGGCCTTTAACTAGGAATACTCCACCTAAGGTCTTGCCTACAAAACAATGGAAGCCCACTGGTAGACTTCTTTACCACTATCGACTGGACATATAGGAATTAGTGCCACCTCCAGACTGTGCCATGATTATTGCTCTCAAGTGGATTTATAAGGTGAAACTTGACAAGTATGGTGATGTGTTGAAAAACAAGGCACGTCTGGTAGCAAAAGGATATCGTCAAGAAGAAGGTCTTGATTTTGAAGAATCCTTCGCCTCGGTCACTAGACTTGAAGCCATTAGAATATTTCTTGCCAATGCTTCCAGCAAAAACATGACAGTTTATCAAATGGACGTGAAAACTGCATTCTTAAATGGCGAGCTTAAGGAAGAAGTCTATGTTAGCCAACTAGAAGGCTTCGTTAACCCAGATCATCCACATCATGTCTACCGTCTAAAAAAAGCTCTTTACGGGTTAAAGCAGGCACCCCGGGCGTGGTATGACACTTTGTCAAAGTTCGTTCTGGCACAAGGATTCTCTAAAGGTGTAGTCGATCCAACCTTGTTCATTTTGAAAATAAGCAAACACACTCTTCATGTTCAAATATATGTTGATGATATAATTTTTGCCTCGACTGATCCCAAAGACTGTGACCGTTTTTCTAATGAAATGAGCTCTAAATTTCAAATGTTGATGATGGGTCAAATATCCTTTTTCTTGGGCTTACAAATTTCTCAAAATCCTAGAGGCATTTTCATAAACCAATCTAAATATGCTAATGAGATTTTAAAGAAATTTGATGTTTATAAAAGTGACCCTGTTGACACTCCCATGGTGGAGAGAACAAAACTGGACGAGGACCTCTCAGGGATCCCTGTTGACCAGACTCAATATCGCAGTATGATTGGATCCCTGATGTATCTCACAGCCAGTCGACCTAACCTTGTCTTTGCTGTGTGCATGTGTGCTAGATATCAATCTAAGCCCCCTAAAAAGCACCTTGAAGCAGTTAAACAGGTCTTTCGGTATCTTCAAGGAACCATAAATATAGGTCTTTAGTATCTGAAAGACACCCTCATGGCACTAACAGCACACGCAGACACAGATCATGCAGGTTGTCAAGACACTCGAAGAAGCACATCCGGTCGTGCTCAGTTCCTTGGTGATAAGTTAGTAAGCCGGTCATCAAAGAAGCAAACTAGCATGTCTATCTCGTCTACAGAGGCTGAATACATAACGTTGTCTGGATGCTATGCCCAAATCCTATGGATGCGGTCTTAATTATCGGATTATGGCTTTGCATACAATCACATCCCTCTGTATTGGACGACAAGAGTGCCATAGCTCTCTGTTGCAACAACGTCCAGCACTCCAGGTCTAAACACATTGACATTTGACATCATTTCATCAGAGAATAAGTGGAAAAAGGAGTGGTTGAGTTGTATTTCGTGAGGACAGAGTATCAACTGGCAGATATATTCATTAAGGCACTGCCCAGAGAATGATTTGAATTCATTCTCCTGTGGCTTGGCATGAAGAGTATGAAGCCAGAGACACTCAAACGTCTTCAGGATGATAAGGATAAGTAACAGATTAGCTTCACGTATCCTATGTAATTATGTACATATCCCAACTCAAAAAGAAATTACAAAAATATAAAACCAACAAAAATAAAATAAAATAAGTTTTTCAAGACATGTCTTCTGCTTATTAATAACATTTACGGACCTAGAAATGTCATTCAATAATGACACGGGCCTTTAGATGAAGCTCGAACGGAAGTTAAATCTTTTCAAAACATGTCTAAATGGCTTGCTATTATTTCTGATAGGCAACCCGGTCTTCAAAATGAGGAACAAACGTCGCCTAAAAAATGGCTGTTCCTAAGAACGGGTGATTAAGTTCTCTCGGGCATGGATTACTTTATATCCATGCAACTTCGATCTGATGTACGCTTCAGTGCATTATTTCTTGATCAAGAAGAGAAGTCTTCTTTTTATCCAAATGATTTTCCGTCTATGTCTCTTCAAAAAATTATTTATGTTTTTCATGGTGGAAAAGTTTTGTTTGAAAATCAATCAGACTTGAAGTTCTTAAAAATTTGACACTCAATCAACGACTACAGCTCTTTAAATAGAAAACAGGTCATTGATTAAGGGGGAGAGTAGCTTTTCAAATTTATGACATCTAACGGGCATTTTTATGCGTCATTTTGAGGGGGGTTAAACGTGTGATAACTCAAAAGGCCAAAAGTGTCAATTATATGTAAGTATAAGGTCTTATGTGCTATTTGCTCCTTGTCTCCTAGACTCATAAAATGTAAAGGACCATTTTTGCCAATTATGTATCTCAAATTTCCTCTCAGTAATATACATACCTTTCATAGATAAGAATTTTGAAAGAGAGGGGCCAAATATGTCAATAGCTGAAAGCTGTATGCTAGTATTAATACTCTTTACGTTTTGACCTGGTCAAAGTAACCAAAAATCAGTCCAACCCTCTTTTCTTTTTCTCTCTCATACTCAAAACTCAACATCCTTTACGATTTGTCTAATCTGTGCCCATTTGTGTGATTTCTCGCTTAGGTAATGCTTGATTATTACTTGTTATCATCCATATATGCACTATCTATAAAATCATGGCCTGAAACTCAATAAATCGTATGTTTATGTAGATTTTCATGCTTTACCTTCTTCCAAATCTTTATGAGTGCTTTTAGATGTGTTTTGTTTGCTGAGGTAGCTTTAGAATTTATTATTGATGCAAAATAAATGCCTGATATGTTTCCCCAATAGCGTCGTACGATGTTTGAAATGGCCAATTGTTGTTGGTATGGTTGTTAGAAGGTATTATTGATCGTATTATAATGATTTGATTAAGCCATAGATGCCTTAAGTTGTAATTAGAATCTGCGTTTTTTTAGGCATGCTTGATTGCATTTTGGTTTGAAGTTCTTGGTTGTGTTTTGCTTTAAGTGTTCTAGATTGCGTTTTGCCTAAGTGTTCTTGATTGCGTTTTGTATAAAGTGCTTGATTGCGTTTTGTGTGTAATCCCTCTATTGGGTTTTGCCTTATACATGCCTTTGCATCTTGCCTGATACATGCCCTTGCGTTTTGCCTAATATATGTCTTTGCGTTTTGAGGTTTAATATGCTCTTGCGTCTTGTTTGTAATATTGTGCAAAGCAGGACAAAACGTAATCAATTGCGTTTTGTGATTAAAGACCCTCATTAGTTCAAATGTAGGACCTACCTTTTCAATTTTTTTCAAAAATGTTGCGTTTTGATTATATTTGAATAAAATATTCTTGCGTTTTGTCTTAGTTGAGAAGCAAACTAGCACGTCCATCTCGTCTACAGAGGCTGAATACATCGCGATGTCTGGATGTTGTGCCCAAATCCTATGGATGAGGTCTCAATTATCGGATTATGGCTTTGCATACAATCACATCCCTCTGTATTGTGACAACAAGAGTGCCATAGCTCTCTGCTGCAACAACGTCCAGCACTTCAGGTCTAAACACATCGACATCCGACATCATTTCATCAGAGAACAAGTAGAAAATGGAGTGGTTAAGTTGTATTTCGTGAGGACAGAGTATCAACTGGCGGATATATTCACTAAGGCACTGCCCAGAGAACGATTCGAATTCATTCTCCCGCGGCTTGGCATGAAGAGTATGAAGCCAGAGATACTCAAACGTCTTCAGGATGATAAGGATTAGTAACGGATTCACTTCAAGTATCCTATGTAAATATGTACATATTCCTTCTCAAAAAGAAAATTCAAAAATAGAAAACCAACAAAAATCCATAAAAATCAGAAAATTAAAAATACCAAAAATAGTTTAACCTTTTCAAGACATGTCTTTCGTTTATCGATAACATTTACGGTCCTAGAAATGTCATTCAATAATGACACGGGTCTTTAAATGAAGCTCGAACGGAAGTTTCAACCTTTCCAAACATGTCTTTATGGCTTGCTATTATTTCTGATATGCAACCCGGTCTTCAAAATGAGGAAAGCTCGTCGCCTAAAAGACGGTTGTTCCTAACAACGGGTGATTAAGTTCTCCCGGGCATGGATTACTTTATATCCATGCAACTCCGATCTAATGTACGATTCAGTGCATTATTTCTTGATCCTGAAGAGAAGTCTTCTGTGTATACAAATGATTTTCCGTCTATGATTCTTCAGAAAATTATTTGTGTCTCACAAGGTGGAAATGTACTGTTTGAAAATCAATCGGACCTGAATTTCTCAAAATTTGACACTCAATCAACGACTACAGCTCTTTTAATAGAAAACGGGTCATTGATTGAGGGGGAGAGTATTTTTCAAATTTATGACATCTAACGGGCATTTTTATGCATCATATAAATGATTGAGAAAGGTTTTGTATCTAACGGGGTTACATTTTGAGGGGGAGTTAAACTTGTGCTAACTCAAAAGGCCAATGTTGTCATTTTCGTGTAATAATAGGGTCTTATGTACTAATTGCTAGTGGTTTACTAGTCTCATAATACATAGAGGACCAATTATGCAATTTATGAAATTTAACTAATCCCTTAGTAACTATTCAACCCTAAATGAAAAGAAAGTAGTAAGTGAGGGGTCAAAACTGCCAATCTCCTAAAGTTTAACCTAGGTATAAAAACCCCCCCTATGTTTTGACTTGGTCAAAGACATCTAAGACCAGTCAAACATCTCTTTCTTTTTCTCTCATACTCAAAACTCAACCTTCACTGCGATTTGCCTAATTCGTGAACATCTGTGTGATCTAGTGCTTAGGTAATACTTGTTTAGTGTTCCTTATCATCTAAATATGTGTTATCTATAATATCGTGGCCTAAATCTCACTAAATCGCGTTTGTTTTAGGGTTCTCGTGTGAATCTATCATCCAAGTCTTAGTTAGTGTTGCTAATTGTGTTTTGACTGCTGGGCTAGTGTTAAAATTCATGTTTGATGCCTAATGTATGCCTGAATTGGATCCCCCACCTCTGAATTTTATGTCCTTGTGATTTTCGCATAATCTTTGACTTTTTAGTCAAAACGTGGTCATATGTCGCTGTAACTGACGTTCGCTGTTGGTTAAGGAGTGTTCTAAGAGTGTTTTTGAAAGTATTCCATGATTTGATTAAGCCATAGATGCCTTAAGTTGTAATTAGAATCTGCGTTTTTGAAGTATGCTTGATTGCGTTTTGGTTAGAAGTTTGTGTTTGCGTTTTGCCTATGTGTTCTTAATTGCGTTTTGGTTAATGTGCTTAGTTGCGTTTTGATTGTTAAATATCTATTGCGTTTTGCCTAATTTATGCCTTTGCGTTTTGAGTTTAATGATGCTATTGCGTTTTGATTATAATATTGTGTAAAGCAGGACAAAATGCAATCAATTGCGTTTTGTGATTGAAGACCCTCATTAGTACTAATGTAGGACCCACCTTTTCAATTTTTTCAAAAATGTTGCGATTTGATTATATTTGAATAAAATATTCCTGCGTTTTGTCCTTAGTTGTGTTTTGTCTGATGCAATTGCCTATTGGTCTTGCATTGCGTTTTGTTCTATTTTTATTAAAATAATACTTGTGCGTTTTGGGTGTGCTTTTGTCTGCACTCGTTTTGCCTATTGCGTTTTTGAGTAGTCCTAATAAAAAAAAGCGTCTCTGCTTTTGGTTTTTTGCATCTTCTGCGTTTTGTGGATGTGTTTTCCCAGCTACGAGTTTTTGTCAGTCAATTCGAGTGTTGGTCACTGTTTATTGGTCACTGAGTTTTGTTTCCACTCGCATAAGTTGACATCTGTTGACTTAAGTGTTATGCATCTCAGTTGACTATCACTTCAATATGATCACTGTGTCTCATTATCTTGGACTTATGTCTATGACTGTCTAACCCTCGAGCATGTGCTCTTATCTAACATCACCTTTCTATATATATGTCTTCGTTGATGGATGTATGCAGTTACAATGGCTGATGCAAATATCAATGCCCTTGAGGTTCTAGTTATTGCTGATTCTCCACCTACTCGTTCAGATGAGCAAATATTGCCTCATAACAAATGGGTTCCAGTGGGAAAAAGAAATTGTTTCTTGGATGTGGAAAGAACTCAAGCCAATCCTATATTCAAGATTGCAGTGGACATCTTGAAGAACACCAACTTCTTCAAAGCTTTCACCACTTCCTCCACCATTCCAACCATTTACATCTAATAGTTCTGGGACACCATTAGATTTGACAAAGACAAAGGATACATTTGTCAGCTGGATGACCAATGCTTCTATCTCACTAAATCTACCCTAAGGGAAGCACTTTAATTACCCTAAGACAATAACAATTTCACACCTCCACCCAATTCTAACACTATAATATCCTTTGTCAACGATCTGGGTTACCCAAATGTTATTAGAACCTTATCTGGAGTCGTAACAAATGACATGTACCAGCCGTGGAGGGCACTCGCCACTATCATCAATCTTTGCCTCACGGGAAAAAATTTAGCATTTGAAAGACCGAGAGCTCTAGTGTTGCAGATCTTGTGGGGTGTTGTCAACAGGGTAAACATCAATTATGCTGAAAGGATATGGGAAGAATTTACTCAGTGTATCCACTCATTTATAGAGGACATGATGAATCTGGCTCTTCACACTAAGGGAAAGAATAAAGTTAATCCACTTGTGATTTAGGGTGTCCATTTTACTAAGCTGATCATCAATCACCTCCAAAGTAAATACAAGTTCCATAAAAGACCAGGTTCTCCACTCCACCTACCTTATGAGGAGTCTGCTTTGGGATACCTGAAGTTCTCATTTAGGAACACCAAAAGAGTAAGGTTTGGGATGGCAATTCCGGATACACTTATATCTGAGAACATTCGATCTGCTACCTATTACCCCGAATATGTGGCAAAGGTTGCTAAGTACTAGCTGTATCTCACCTGAGAAGTTGTCAGTGACAATGAAGCACCAGCTACCAAACCAGCAAAGGGGGCAACACCCAAAACAACCAGGAAACCAAAACCGCAATCACCTAAAACCGCACCTGTGGCAAAACCTGCAGCCTCTAAGATCTGTAAATCTACATAATCTTAACCACCCAAACCCAAACCTGCACTTGCTAAGCCTGAGTAGAAGAAAAGAAAGCTGGTTTTGGACGCCGTTGAAGCCCCATCTCAAGTAAAACATTTTAAAGCTGGTAAGGTGTCGAAGAAGAGAAAGCTACAGAGCACTCTTCAGTTGGTAGATGAGTTCGTAGATGAAGGTGTTCCTGTGGATGAACCCTGGTTTAGTAATGAAGAGGCTGATATGCGTAAGGCAGTGGAAGAAAGTTTGAAAGATGCTTATGTTGCACCTCAGGGTCCACTTCCACCAGTGGTAATTAGAGAACCCAAACCTGGAAAATATGAACCACTTCCAGAGGTACAGGGAAAGGGGAAAAAGAAAGTCGATGAGGAACAAGCTGCTCAGGTTCTACTCAACCTTCAGACTCCAAAGAAAAAGAACACTGTTGAACAGTTCATCTTTCAGAGACGCACTACCGCACCTACTGTACCCTCGAGCCATGAAGAATCCTCTTCCATGTATGTCGAACTGGGTCTAACTGATAGCGAAACAGAATCTGATAATGAGGCATCTCATGAAGGCCAGGTTGGATCAAACCCTGGTAAACAGGTTGAAGACCAGGCTGGATCAGACCCTGATAAACAAGTCGAAGGCCAGGCTGGATCAGACCTTGGTGTTGCTGCGGATTCTCAAATTTAACCAAGTCATGTTGTTCATGCTGGACCAAACCTTGAACACATGAATCTTGAGGTCTCTGATACTTCACCTCAACCAAACCCAGAGCAAATGGATGAAGAATTCACTACCACGGCTTATCCAAATGTTTAGGAGAACCTTAAACTCCCAACTGAAGGTGAAGTGAGACTTGAGGAACCTGCAAGCTCAGCTAGAACCTTGTCTTCTATGCAAAACCTTGACAAGGAACTTAGCTTCACCAATCAGTTCCTTACGGAGAAGTCACAGGAAGATGAACCTGAAAAGACCAACACTGAAGTAGAAGTTAAATCTATGGTCATGGTTCCCATACATCAGGACACCTCGTCAGTTCCTCTAATGACCTCTCTGATTATTGATCTTACCGTCTCTCAACCAGCTTCCACAATGGTTCAAGCATCAATACCTACATCAACAGCAATGGTCACGGCAGCAACAACAACCACAACTTTTATACCACCACCACCTTAACCACAATAAGGCGTCTCAAATTCGATCATAATTTAGTGGATTAGTAAGTTAGAATGAAGTATAGCGGCTCTAGTAGAGGAAAATCAAACCCTAGAGGAAAGGTTAGACAAGCAAGGGAATAAGATGCACCAATTAGAGACTCAAGATTTGTCTGGAATGATCAAAGAGTAGATAATGGAGTATATGTGGACGCATGAGATTGACCGAATTATCCATGAAACGGTGAAAGAGGCGGTTACTGCATCAGTTCAGTATGCAATGAGAGCCCCTCTTCGTGCTCGCTTCAAGGATCTCCCAACTTCTGACATGAAGGAGATTCTGCTTCAACGCATGCTTGAGGAGAATTATGACAAGGGCCACGAGGATCACAAGATGGCCTATGAAGCATTACAAAAATCTATCCTTAGTGATGAAAGTGAGCAATTTGATGCAAACAAAGCTAAGAAGCTTAAAAAGAAGACGAGGAAGTAGGATTCACCAAAAACCCCACCTGGGTTACCTCCTCTACCACCACGGATTCTGGTACAACTGGAGCCTCTGATTCTGATCAAGATCCTTTTCCACCACCATCGTCTCCAACAACTAATCAAGGTGATCAATCTTAAGGATCAGATGCTCCTGGCTCATCCAAGATAGCTGCTTCAACATCATATACAGCCTAAACAACAACAACCTCCAGATTCAAGCCCTCTACCTCATCTATTCCTGAAGATGTATTTATGCATGAAGAGTCAGACGTTAAAGCTCAAAATCTGGTGTCTGATGATAAAGATATCGGCAGTAGGCACATTCCCAAAGTTAATCTGAATCAGGAATGGTTTAAACCTTTTTCTAAAGAAGAAAGACCTGTGACTCCTGAACCTGCTTGGCCCATTCATTCATTAAGTCTACATGTCCTCATAAATAACTGGGCATCTGTTATAGCCTTCAGCTATGTACCTCCATCGGAGAACTCTCTACTCTCACAGACCGATGATATTGGGGGGTTTATTGATTGGTTCTACAAGAAGCAAGGAATCACACAGCTCACAACGGAACACTTAAAAGGTCATGCATATGAAGTTGTCAAAACCTTCCATCTTGACGTGATTCATCTCTAATTTCAAATGGAAGAATGTCACAAGCTTCTGACCCATCTAGTGGATGACAGACTTCTCAGGTATAATGTCAGTAGACCACTCCCATTGGGTGGTCCTCCAGGTCAAGTCACGATTCAGACAGAGTTCTTCTTCAACAAAGACTTAGAGTATCTACGATTTGGTAACAAGGGTGACAGACTTGCGTTGTCAATCACAAAGATAAAAGCTGCTCATTATCCTGATGCCTGGTTAGAACAGATGGTACCAGATCAGATATGGATCGAAGAAGAGTGCATGTATAACATTTCAGCAACATATGGTATCTCCCACTGGTGGTTCAAGAGACAGAAATTCTACATTGACCGACACTTAACAGACACCAACCGAAGAGCTATTGTCAAGACTCACATGAGAATCCTAAGTGTCTTCAGGATTGAAGTCTTTTTTATTTACGGGTATGATTACATGAAAAAGATAATCCTTCGAAGAGCAGATAATTAGGAATATACTATTGCTAAAAATGACTTTAAGGATCTGTACCCGCGTGACTTTGAAGACTTGTACTTGTTGAATCTTCAAGGTTACCTGAACCACCTACCACCAAGGGACAAGAAGATTCTCGCTACTGCTGTCAACTTATGGATCAGGAATCTGGTTATCATAAAAAGGGTAGAAGACTTCCAGCTCGGCATCGAGAGTTACCAGACTCAGCTTAACCTCACCAAACCTCGCTGGGAAGCTACAGGTCTCGAGTTCATACATGACTACAAGATTCTTAACACTCCAAGAGCCGTACTATCCAAATACAAGTATGGTATGCAGATGCTCATGCGCTTTAACGAAATCCATAAGTTCAGTGACGGGACTCTACAACAAATAGATGAAGCTTTAGACTATCGGGTAAAGGAATTCAATTTTAACAAGAACAATCTGGGGCTGAATACCAGGTTCTGGACCATGAATGATGTGATCAAGTGCAAGCAGTTCATGTTTGCCATTCAAAAGCGGCTAAAGCTCAAGAGAATCTTCTGGAACTTGGAAAGCTTTGTTGGTGGAAGAATACGCGAAGGAGACTATAGACTTCTACGGAGAATCGAATGATGACATCTTCTCTATAGCTTCTAGTACTTCTTGTGTGGTATATATTGTAAACTTGTACATTATGTAGTAGTAATTATGATGTGTCTCGTGTCAGCATACATATTTTTCTGAGTTTCTGTCAAATTTTGAAACCATTAGAACAAACTCATCAATACTGACATGAACTAGGTTCCTCACTATTTGAGGGGGAGCTTGCTTATGTTCCATTATCGGCTTACATTAATCAGACACATTTTCTCTAACATTTTCCTAACTTAAATCCAATGAGATCTAAAAATCTCAACGGGTTTGAAATTTTTATCGGGGGAGAGAATGTGATTTTAGTATGAAAATCTGAAAGAAATGTGATCTTTTAGACTCATTAATATGCTCTCCCATATGTGCTAAACTATTTCGAATATTGATGCACATATTAAGGGGGAGCGAATAGTGTATGATGATAATTGTGGAAATACCAAAGACCGACCATGTAATTACTTTATCGGAGTTATAAGGATGGTAAGGTTAGGTATAAGTTCCCACGATCTCGCCAAAGTCAAAGAGATCTACCCAGGGACAATTCACTAGTTAGTGTAGAAGTCCTTAGGTATGATTACAAAAGGAGTAATGTGAATAAGGGAATAGTACGGACTGAGATGAAGCTAGTACTGGAACATACCCAACAAGGCACTAGTAATGAAGTCTCGGTAAGCACTGAAGGGGTTGAAGAATGAAAAAGAAATGTTAAGATAAAGGGTGAAAAGAAAGCAGCCCTCCTTTAACATTTGGCAGAAACCGGGTCAATACATATGCTGTCAGAATCACATAGTTGATTGCTGACATGGAAGACAAGTATCATGGACCCAATGATACGCTACACAACCCTCCCTAGCCACTCAGAATCTCTCAAAAGATTTATGTTTCAATTGTCACAGAGACTTAACACGTAATCTACTGACTCTCTCACTCCGACTTCATTGGTATTGAAAAGGTGGCAGTCTGCTCTAGCCTCCGCTCACTTAAATCAAAATGCACTATTGAGTCTAGAGCCTAGAGATCAACAATAAATCTTGTTAGGACACTATTCCAATATACTTGTCTTTCACATACTGTGAAAACAAGGATTATCTTAAGAGTACTACGCATTATCGTTATGATATTGACAGAACATCCGAGTGATACAAAGGTATTCACAGTAAAGATGGAAATCCTGCTAGAGCCAACATCAAACAAGCTCTAGGTAGGTGACTTGTGAGATCGTTAATGGATCAAACTTATGACACTAGGCATCGATTTGGTCCAGATTATGAATTGACAGAGGATGAATTTTGATAAAAAGCTTAAAACTCTCGATGTGTTACAAAAATCACTTTTACTAGTGACACATCAATTGATTTTCAAATCAATTTTATCTTCAATCAGTGAGATAGTAACTCACTGATTCACTCTTACCGTTCTATTCGTAGCAATACTATTAGTGAGGTAGCCTGCTTTGAGGTGTCCGGTAAAGAGATACCAGCAAGTACAGTGAATCTAATGCATCTGCGTTAGATGATCTAACACTTTGAGCTGGAAACCCTGTCAAGGAAGTTCTTATAATGAATCTACCTGATCACAGGTACAGTATTTATACTATAAAATGGTCCTTACAGAACTAGAGGTTAATGCAACCGAACTCTGATGAATGACAAAGCCATATTCGTCACCAAACTTTATTGTTAACTATTTTATTTCAGGATTACATAAAGATGAAGATGTAGATACCTTGTTCTGGCAGAGTCAAGTTCATAACTACATGCTCATACTCAAGGCTCAATGACTTTATAACATCAAGAAAGAATGACCCAAAGCTTCCGCAAACTCTGATATCAACGTCTTCTTTAGTATGTCAAATATATAAAGTTATGTATTGATAAAGAATTACGAATATAAAGTCAAGCTTTCAAGATTGCAACAAGTATGAGCATGTCGGCCCAAAAGTCACGAGCACACAAAGTAAAAGATCACAAGATGATGATTAGAGATTAAGATTGGCTGATGATCTCAAGAATGTTCAAGATCACATACAAAGACAAGCCTAATGGAACAAGCTAACGCTTAAAGTCAAAAGATCACTACATTTTGAACAAAGAAACCAATGAATGAAGAATCAAAGATTACGAGCTACTGTCATTAGATCAAGACTTAGAATGCTAGAATTCAAAATGTATTTTCTGGGGTGACCTCCCTTAGGGGGAGATTTTTAGGTTTACGAAAAAGACTCGGTCACCTCGTGTATTATCTAGAATAGCATAGCTCGTAGTTTAATCGTTAGCGTATGACTTATGGTGTTGGGCCGGGTCTTATCCCACATGTTAGGCCACTCTATAGCCCACTTAGGGCACTTAAACTCTTGTATTTAAACACCCTTTCTAGCCATGGGAAAGGTTGGTTGTTCATTGTATTACAAACATACACTACGTGATTTTCTCTCACTAGAACTTCCCATTTTCTCTCTCTAGAATCGGCTAACCCACCATCTCTTGATTGTGTTATGATATCTAATATACTACAATGTGGTTTGAGTGTTTGAATATTAGTAATTATATTTTTCTTTCTATGTTATTTTTCATTTCGTAATGTTTTATATGTATTTTTTTACTAAAATGTATATAAATAAAAAATGGGTTTTAGTTGTAGAATAGCAACGTACTTTCATATGTGTTGCATTTTGGTACTTGTACTTTTAAAAAGTTGTACAATAGCAACAAACTTTCATAAGTGTTCCATTTTGCACATTTTGATGACGTGTCACATTATAAATGGTGCCACGTGTCAACCTTTCAAGTATGACACGTTATCAAAATGTGAAAAATGAAACACTTATGAAAGTTCATTGCTATTGTACAACTTTTTAAAAGTACAAGTACCAAAATGGAACACTTATGAAAGTACGTTGCTATTCTACAACTTTTTAAAAGTACAAGTACCAAAATGGAACATTTAATGAAAAAAAATATAAAAATATAAATGATTTTGAACTTTGTGGGTGTGTTTGCTAGAAACCCTCACGAGACTATAACTCGTCCACTCCGGCCCTTGAGGTGTTTAAAGGCTTGTTGCGTACGCTAAATGTGCCTACGAATGTGTGCTTTTGTATTTTACGGTTTTTGTAGTTTTGTTTTGCAGATTAAATAAATAAGTGGAGCTTAAATTGGTGGTGATGCTTATCACGTGGGGTAATATATATTCTGATCGAAATATTACATGTGGTAGAATACACATTCTTTGCGTTTTGTTTAGCGCTGTATTTTTCAGAATGCAACCGAGCATTTAAGAGCCCCGAGAAGTTTCGTTTCTCTTATATTTATTTCTCCCATTATGCTACTTTTAAGTTATGTTTTGACTACGCATAATGCTTAACTTAAGTGTGGGGGAAAATAAATTGAAAAATTAGACTCATTATTAATTTTTAACTTTTGTTCGCCCTTGGTAATATAAAAATCTATTCCTGTTTTAAATTTTTTTGCCACTTAGGTTAATATATTAGAATAAAAACTTAGTAAATAAAATAAAGTTTTGAAATCAGATATGTGTCCCGATTGATAAAGCATATCCGACTCGGGATTGATAACATTACTTGCACATTTATAACCATTCCAGTTATATGTGAGGATTTTGAGCCTGTATATAGCATACATATTTTATGCTTGATTCCTTTGATTATGAGTGTGCCGGTGATTTATTGATTATAGAACTTGTGCTTGAAATCATTACGAGACTGTAGTAAGATCACGTTCGCGTGATAAAGGTATTTTTATGTGATAAAGAGGCAACTTAGGATTTAACCCAAATGGCCATTCCATGACATATTATTTATTCTTTTAGCTAATTACACTGATTAGCTAACCACCCAAATAAAACCCTTTTGTTAACACTCATCTTTAGTGCTAGATACCCCTAGTTTAACCCGATGAGCCATTCTATTCATTTTCTCATCCACTAAAAAAAAACCATTAGCCTAGCCTTTCCCCTTGTCGAAAGTCCCTATGGTTGGTTGCTAGTTGCTCGGTATGATTGGTTGATTTTTGCTTATGGTTTTCTCGCGCTTTGCTATGAGTGTTGCGCCATTTCAATGAAGATGAAGAAGGCCTGCTTCATTTTTGTATTTTGTATGGTGTATTCTTATCTCAAGTGTGGGGGAATTGTTAGTTGTATGAAGGACTGATTGAAAAAAATGAAGAAAAAAAATGAAATGAAAAAAAAGGTTATAAAAAATCAGAAAAGAAAAAAAAAGAAAAAGAAAAGTATGAATAATAGTAGAGATGTTGGTTGCTTGTGACGTATTGCTATATTACATTTGTGCTAGTTTGATTATGATCGAGAGAGGTTGAATGTTCGATAACCTCGCAGGTTTGTGGATTGTTGTAACTAGCAACATGGGTTTCTTGGACTTGTCAACATGTATATTATAAAACCATTTCCAGTATATATTTCCCATGCCTTATCCACACCCTTATAAACCCTTAGCCTGTACATTATAACCCGAATAAAAGTCCTCTTTTGATAATTATACCTGGTGCTTACGCCATGTCGGTGCAGTTTTGTTCTTGTACAAGCTTATGGTAACTTAATGAATCATGTCTATGCAATTGAGTGTGATTTCCCTTTTACCCTCTATTACATCACATAAGAGTGTTTGAGTGAATTAAACCACTTGTTATTCATCAAACTAATGCAATTAAAGTTCCAAAACCATCAGTTTTGGGTAAACTGACTCCTTTTTTTGATTCTCTTGAAAAGAGAAAATTTTCAAAAACAAGGTCGGTTACCAAGACTAATGTGAAAAAAGGGGTTATCAAAACCAGTCACTCCATAGAATTTGACTCAAACTCAAAATAGAAAACAAGCTAAAATTATCAAGAATATGATTAAACCAAGAATTTATCGATTAGACACCATGCCTACACAACCTAAAACACCTCAGTTTCCTCAGACTTCAAGGAATACTAATACTCGCGTATCTAATTCTACAAGAGTAAATCACAAAACTAGTGTTAGCAGGCCACATCTTAGGAGCAATCAAATGAAAGATAAGGTCATACAAATCAATAGTTAAGTGAAGATTAAACTGAAGGATGTGGAAGCCCATCATAGGATTTCTAGTATCTTGAATAAAACAAAGTTTGTAACTACGTGTAATGACAATTTAAATTCAAAAACTTCAAATGTCAACGTTGTTTGTGTAACTTGTGGGAAATGTATGTTTAATTCAAATCATGATGCTTGTGTTTCTATGTTTTTGAATGACGTGAATGCTAGGACTAAGAAGACTCAAGTAGTGCCTATTAGTGCTAGAAAACCCATTAGGATTGTGAACCAATCTGTTACAACAACCCTTAAGAAACAGTTGCTTCAGACTTCACTATCTAGAAATCCAAGAGCTATTTTAGGATGCTTTATGAGAACACAAGTAAGAGATGGACTTGGTAGATTGAAAAACTATTTCCATCAGGATATAAATAGCAGCCTAAGACCAAAATGATTTAGGTGCCTAAAATTAGAAATGAAAATGTGGCAAAGAGCGTTAGTTTCACTATAGATAATGCATCTAGGATAACTAATGTCTTGAAACACACAAACACTTTAGGATCCAATTTTTCAAGTGTTCCATCGTCCTCTAATTCTCTTACAGATTGTTCAAGTCATCCTATTCATTGTTGATTTCGGATGCACAAAGCACATGACCGGCAATCTCAAGCTACTGTGCAATTTTGTTGAAAAATATCCTGGAATGATACGGTTCGACAATGATTAATTTGCACCAACGGGGATTTGGTTTAAGGAAACACAACGATTAAGAGGGTTTATTACGTCGAAGGCCTTAATCACAATCTCTTCTTAGTTGGTTAATTATGTGATGCGAATTTGGAGGTTGCCTTCAGGAAATCTACTTCCTCTGTTAGATATCTTGAGGGAAACGACTTACTTTTGGGTTCTCGTGGATCTGATCTCTACACAATAACTCTTCAAGACTTATCTTCAACAACTCCAATATGTTTCTTGGCAAAAGCTTCATGAACTCAAGCATGGTTATGGCATAATAGACTTTCTTATCTTAACTCTGATACCATCAATCTAGTTTCTAAAAACGACATTTTGAATTGCTTACCAAAGTTAAAGTTTGTAAAGGATCAACTATGTTCTTCTTGTGAAGTGGGCAAAGCAAAAAGAAGTTCTTTCAAGACAATAGCCGTTACAAGATTGAAGAAACGATTAGATTTGCTTCATATGGACTTATGTGGTCCAATGCGGGTTAAAAGCATCAATGGCAAGAAATATATTCTGGTGATTGTCGATGACTATTCAAGATACACGTAGACTCACTTTCTGATATCCAAGGATGAAACACCATAAGTGCTCAAAGACTTTCCCAAGATGATTCAACTAAATCTTCAAGCCCAAGTGATAAAATGTTCAAACTGATAGAGGCACGTAGTTCTTAAATAAGATACTCCATGTATAATTTAAAGAAGAAGGAATTGAACACCAAACATCTATTCCTTGAACACCTAAATAGAACGACGTTGTTAATAGACAGAGTCGTACTCTAGTTGAGCCTGCTCGAACGATGCTTTTGGCTTTTAAACTTCCTTTATTCTTTTGGGCTAAAGCAATCGTAACCGCATGTTACACCCAAAATAGATCTCTTATAATCCCTAGAGACGAAAAGACACCATATCACATCATTAATGACAGAAAACCTACTCTCAAACACCTTCACATCTTTGGCTGTACTTGTTACTAACTAGAGATGGTGAAAACTTTTACAAGATAAAGGAGAAATTATGGTGGGATATTTTACTTAGTTAAAGGGATATAAAGTCTACAACAAGAGGACCCGATTAATAGTTGAATCCATTCATATCAACTTTTATGAAATTAAGAAATTTCAATGGCGTCAGACTATGACAACTCTGACCTCACGCCCCCAAGACAAATGACGTCTGTTGATAATAACACTTCAGCCCTCATATCCCAACTATAAATGACTTTTAATCATAACCGTTCAAAACTTGGAAATCACGACCAAAGCAATGAACCTTCAAGTTCAAAGATGGTTCCAAATGCTTCTCCTCTAGAAAACAAAACAAATCCATCATTACAAGAGTTGGATTTTCTATTTAGTCCTTTGTTCAAAGAATACTTCACTGCAGGAAATCAAAGTGTGTCAATGTCTTCTGCTCTCTCTGATAATTCTAAACAACAAGACACACAACCTACATTAAATATCCAACCTACAACAAACCTGACAATTCCAACAACAAATGTCAATGCTGAGGAAAACAACACTGATCAAGCAACAGATGCACAATTTCAGCCATATGAATTTTTCAATCCTTTCTATACACTGGTACAAGAAGTTGCTGAGTCATCCCCACACAATGTTGATAATTCAAATATACATACATTATACCAACGTTACCAATCTGACAACCGATTGACCAAAAATCATCTGTTAGAACATGTTCGTGGAAATCTATCAAAGCCAGTGCAGACTAGACGATAACTTTCAAGAGATCCTAAAATGTGCATGTTCGTGCTCACAGTGAGTACTGCATAATTGAAAAACATTAAGGAAGCAATAGCTGATCATGCATGGATCGAGACAATACAGGAAGAGCTTTATCAGTTTGATAGACTCAAAGTTTGAGAACTTGTTGACAAACCCTTTGGAAAGACAGTGATTAAACTGAAGTGGTTGTGGAAAAACAAAAAGATGAAGACAATACTGTAATTCGCAATAATGCATGACTTGTAGCTAAGGGATATGCTCAGGAAGAGGGTATTAATTTTGAAGAATCTTTTGCACTAATTGTTCGCTTGGAAGCAGTTAGGATCTTTTTGCCTACGCTGCATACAAATCCTTTCCAATTTATCAGATGGATGTTGAAACGGATTTTCTTAATGGTCCACTAAAGGAAGAGGTTTATGTTTCTCAGCCAGATAGGTTCGTTGATCCTGTTCATCTAAAAAAAGTCTACTATCTAAGGAAAGCTCTATATGGATTGAAGCAAGCTCCAAGAGCCTGGTATGATGAACTCTCAAATTTCTTGATGTCTAAGGTTTCACTAAAGGTACTATTGACCATACTCTATTTATGATAAGATACGGGGAGGATATTCTACTTGTGTAAATTTACATAGATGATACCATTTTTGTGTTTACAAACCCAAAATTTTCTAAAAGATTTGAAAAATTAATTCACAATAGATTTGAGATGTCCTTAATAGGGGAAATGAAATTCATTTTAAGACTTCAGATCCACCAATCCCTAAGAGGTATCTTTATAAACAAGGCCAAGTATGCTTTGGAAATACTTAAAAAAAACGTGGAATGGACAAATGTGATAGCATTGGTACACCAATGGCTACTAAACCTAAACTGGATGCAGACTTAAGTGAAAAACCCGTAGACCAAACACGATATCATAGTATGGTCGAGTCACTCATGTATCTGACTTCTAGTAGACCAGACTTAGTGCAAGCAGTATGATACTGTGCACGTTATCAAGCAAGACCAACAGAAAGACACCTCAAAGAGGTTAAAAGGATCTTTTGATACTTAAATGGAACCATCAATATGGGACTCTGGTATCCGAAGGATTCTAGTTTTGAACTAACCGTATTTTAGATGCTGATCATGTCGGATGCCTTGATACTTGCAAAAGCACTTCTGGAGGAATACAATTCCTATGTGAAAAGTTAGTCAGTTGGATGTCAAAGAAATAGGACTACACTGCAATGTCTACAGTAGAAGCAGAGTACGTGACGTTATCCTCAAGTTGTGTGTGCTCAAGTAATGTGGATGAGTACAGCTTAAGGATTATGGCTTCGACTATAAAAAATATCGTTGTACTACGACTCTTAGTCAGCCATGGCAATCTCACGTAACCCCATGCGGCACTCCCGTACCAAGAACATCAATGTCCATTACCACTTTATCAAGAAACAGGTTGAACGTGGTATAATTGAATTATACCTTGTAAAAACTGAATACCAGTTAGCTGACATGTTTATGAAAGCTCTATCGCAAGATAGGTTTGAGTATCTTGTCAGACGACTCGGTATGAGATGTTTGACTCCAGCAAAACTAGAGGTTATGGCAAATGAGACTACTTGATATATCATCAAACATCAAACTATAAATATTTTTAAATAAAAGTAAAATACATAAATATAAATCCTATAAAACCAAATACAAAAATATAAAACCTATAAAACCAAATACAAAAATAGAAAATTTCAAAAAGCAAATACAAAATCAGAATATTCAAAAATTCTAAAAAGAATATTCTCAACATGTCTCTTGGAATCGATAACATTTACGTAACTAGAAATGACGATTAATATTGTCACGGTTATGTAAATGAAGTTCGAGCAAGAGTTTAGAAGTTTTCAAAACATGTCATTTCCAATTTTTCTTAATGACTTGTAATCGCTCTTAGATTATAAATTAGACCCCAATGACAAAGGAGAGTGTACGCATAAGTGCGCTTATCCTTAGCGTTAGAAGAGAAGTCTTCTAACATGTGGTTTTTCAAAAGGTTGAAAACATTTTTTAAGAACTTCTTAATGAAAATTCAAAATCTTTTAAAATTGTGTGTTCAACACTCCATCCCTCACAAAGTTTTCAAAGACGTTCAGTTTAACAAATGGTTTCATTTTCATAAATAAGTCAATATTTGAGGGGGAGTTTTTTAAAAAACAAAGTTTTAATGATTTTGGATACATCAATTCATAACAATTCTTATGTATTCAAAACATTATCAAAAGTCTTAATAGCAAATTAGTAATAATGACATAACTTACATTAGAATGTTTGTTATAAGATGATCAAGTGTCTGAGCATAATTTTTCAAAAATTCTTCAATGACAATTCATAATCTTTCAAAATTGTGTGCTCAACACTGTCTCAATCTCAATTTTATATTCTTTTTACAACTTGGTATCATTTTTTT
>BQNB010010344.1:58521-82795 GCA_026074375.1 Tanacetum coccineum | reverse complement strand
AATATGTGACTTAGTCCTAATTCCTGCCATTCCCTCAAAGACGACAATTCATCAGCATTTGCCTTCACTATCATCCATCAGGAATTCATTGAATACTGGTTGCAGCAAATTTCACATGATGCCATATACTGATATACATATATACCAAATAACTCTTTTCATAAGCTTGGTATGTACTTCTGACTGGCATATGCTGAATTAGCTTCTAATAACCATGTCCCTTGAACGAAATGTGTCACCTACAAGCTCATTTAAACACTACATAAACATTGAATGATGGATAATGGAAAGACATGGCTAATAACTAAGTGAAAAGTTCTAGTATTTTAAGTAAGGGGTGTCTAAAATTTATTACTAAATTAAACAGCTTATGTCTTTTGAAATTATCTAAAGTTGAGATAATCAACTGTTACAGAACACAATACAAGAGAGAGTGTCTGGTTTTTGAATCGGGTAAAAGCCATAAATTACCAACGTACTTTCCAAAATTTCCCGACTTGAACCCTTTACTTTTTTATTAACACCGAAACCCACGTACTTTCAAATTTTTAACTGACTTGAACCAAACGTTTGTACCGTTAGTTATTATGTGGCAACGTTAGTCCATTTAGCTAACGATCGCTTTGCAACGTTAGTCCTTTAACAATAATTTTCTTTATATGATTTTTTACGTTTTCGCTCATTTTTTACGTTTTCGTCCGTTTTTTTACGATTTCGTCTTGTTTTTTACGTTTTCGTCTGGTTTTTTTACTATTTCGTCCGGTTTCTTACACTTTCGTACGTTTTCCTCCGTTTTTTTACTATTTCGTCTGTTTTTACGTTTCGTTTGTTCTTTTACGCTTTCGCACGTTTTTTTAAATATTCGTTCGTTTTTTTTACGTTTTCGTCTAGCTTTTTACGATTTCGTCTGGTTTTTACATTTTCGTCCGTTTGAAATCGTACGAAAACGTAAAAAAACGGACGAAAACGTAAAAACAGTCGAAATTTTAAAAAACCAGACGAAAACGTAAAACAACGGACGAAAACGTAATAAAACGTACGAAAGCGTAAGAAACCGGACGAAAACGTAAAAAATCATATAAAGAAAATCATATAAAGAAAATTGTTGTTAAAGGACTAACGATGCAAAGCGATCGTTAGCTAAATGGACTAACGTTGCCACATAATAACTAACGGTACAAATGTTTGGTTCAAGTCGGTTAAAAATTTGAAAGTACGTGGGTTTCGGTGTTAATAAAAAAGTAAAGGGTTCAAGTCGGGAAATTTTGGAAAGTACATTGGTAATTTATGGCTTTTACCCTTTTGAATCTGCAGTTATAATGAAATGCAAAAATCAACAAGCAGTTGTTTTGAGTGCATGACAATTATCGATTATGCCTAAATCAGAATCATATAAGCAGTTTGAACAAACAACTCCGAAAAAGTTTATTCAAACTTGTTTATTTCACCATCAGATAGGCAGATAATCAAAATAGCAGTTTGCTTCTTTCCCAACACTCGATATCTACTAATATGTTATTTTTTTTGGAACCAGTAAACTTTTATTCACAATATGATCCTATCTAAACAATTAAAACTGGCAATATGAAAGGTTGTAAAAATCGCTAGGCGCTAGCTGGGCGGACGGATACCGCCTAGCGATCAATCGGTTAGGCGGCGATTGACCGGATTGGATTTTTTATATATATAATTACAAATTTTTGAATTTAGATATAACATAAACGGAATGCTTCAAAATAGTATAAGATTCAAAGTTCAAATGGTTCAATTATTTTCAGTGTTGTAAAAATCAGCCTACGCGGCCGATTGATTGGCGCCTTGGCGCTAGGCGGAGATTAACCGCCCGGATTTAGGCTAATCGGCCTTATTAATCAGATTAGTCAAAAATCGGTCAACATGATTAATCAGATAAAAATCTGCCAGATCAGGCAAGAATCGGCCAAATCGGACAAAAATCGGCCAACTCGGTTAATGTGGGTCAACTTTTTCCAAAAATTAAAATTGAGGGTTTTATTTCAATATACCTCCCTTTTTTCACATAATCAGTCGACACAGCCATTCAAACGCACCTCGAGTAGTGATTTAACACAAAATGTGAAGGAATGCTCTTTTTTCTTATTGCAACTGACTGTTTATGACACTAATTGAATTCAGAAATTGATTTCTAGTAGTATCAAATTGCAACAAGCAGATGAAGCACTCCTAAAAAACAATTCCAAACATCCCCTAAAACTAATTGATTACACTAACAATTAACAGGATATACGGTTTGGATAACTAACAACCAAAGCAAGTTTAATAAGAACTTACCACTAACTCAATCATCACCGACGGGAAACAAAGTCAACGCCTTTTTCTCTTTACCATTCTCCAAATCATCCACATAACTCCCATGAACCGGATTCCCAACCCTATGAACACCCTGACTCATTTCCCTCGTCATAATCCCGGACCCAAAATGCCTATTAAAATGTCCATGTCCATGTCCATGCCCACCAACCACCCCCACGCCCAACCCCATCTGCTGCTGCTGCTGCTGTTGCTGTTGTTGCTGATGCTGCTGTTGCAACACAGCAACGGGCATATACGGCATCAACCCATCATAATTCTGATGCAAAAAATGGGGCGGAACAGGCGAACTAGCAAACAACCTATCCGTGGCGGAATCTCCACCCGACCCATACCCACCTCCATTCCCACCACCACCCGAACTCGACAAACCCTGCATTCGTTTCAAATAAAGCCTATACTTTTGCAAATGACTAGCAACATTCTCCCTAGTCAACCCATCAACAGACATCAACTGCATTATGGTTTTAGGAACAGCATTCTTAATACCCAAATGAGCAACAGCATCCACAAATCTTTTATGTAGCTGTGGGGTCCACACAAGCCTTGGTCTTTTTAAGGTTCTTGCTGGTTCACCATTATCACCTGTACCTAGCTCAGATGAATCAAATTCATTTGAGTTTGGTTGGGAAGATGGAGTTGAAACAGCTTGTGGGTTTTGTTGGTTGTTGCTGTTAAGGTAGTTAAGTTGGTTATGATTAAGGTTGTTGTTGTTGTTGTTGTTGTTGTTAAGGTTGGTGTTTGTGATGTTGAAAGCAAGAGCAAGATCAGGTGTGATTAGGGTTTGAGATAAAGGTATAAGGTCTTCAGGGTTTGGTAATTCATCATGTTTAGATGCTGATGAAATAAGCCAATTTGATGATTCAACTTCTTTCATTACTGAGGCTTTTTATGTGAATCAAATCAAGAACAAGAAATGGTTTTTAATGATTTGTTTTCAAGATTTGGTGAGAGAGAGAAATGAGTGAAGGGTGAATTCGAGGTGGATCTTGTTATCAGAGTTTGGAAGAAGTAATAATTGTGTTTCTTTTGGTAGTAATAAGATGGGGATTTTATGGAACGCGAATAATATTACTAAATCAAGAAAATTCTTGTTTTGTTCTTTTTGGATTGGTTTATTATTTGTCTCACGAGGATAATTTACTTTTATTA
This sequence comes from Tanacetum coccineum, assembly GCA_026074375.1. Classification (NCBI taxonomy): domain Eukaryota; kingdom Viridiplantae; phylum Streptophyta; class Magnoliopsida; order Asterales; family Asteraceae; genus Tanacetum; species Tanacetum coccineum. The sequence continues at coordinate 79,294 of BQNB010010344.1, read as the reverse complement.
CAGTATCAGGTACGGTGGCCTAGAGCCGGGCGTTAGACGGTGGCATGCCATCACGGCGCCACCATCTAATTGCTCTCTTACGCTAGGAAAAAGATCTTTTAAAAAGGATGATCGTCGGTCTTTTAACACTTAAGTTTAAACTTTTTCTTCTTCACATTTATATATATCATATTCTGTTTAACTATTTTTTTCATACAAATTTTTTATCTTCTCTACCTCATTTTAAATATTATAAACTTTGAACATCATGGTGTATGCGAATTTGATGATGAAGGTGAGTTATTTTAAATATTATATACCACGAAGAAAAGTCGAAGAATATGTGATAAACAAATACATGAAACTCTTCAGATAAATATTATGAAGCATCTTTAGCAACAACAAAATTAGTTTATTAATAACTTTATGTATTTTTATTATTTTGCTTTTTCTTCGTAACTTATTTTCCGTATATTATTTTATGTAGTTTATATTTTTATTTTAATGAATAGAAATTTAGCTTGTTTGAAAAATTAAGAAAAATATATAAAATAATGAGTTTTAAATGTGATGTTTTGACTTGAATCATAAAAATGTGAGGTTTTGTATATTAATGATAAGGAAAAAAAAGACTAAGGTAACATTGAGGTGATTTGATGTGACATCAAAAGGATGTCACGGCTTTAGGCACGACCCATGATGCTACTCTGGTTAAAACCACACCCACGACCCATCTATTAAAAATGGGTGCTACTATTGGTACTCCTTCTGGCCCAAAAAAAAGTATCGATGTTTTGTACTTTTTATTCCTTTTGTCCTCCTATTTACAGTAAAACACAGTTTTTTATCAGTTTATGTTCTGTACTTTTTGACAGTTTAATACTTTGACTTGTTAAACTTTATAATTTTTTTCGCACATTCCGTCAGTTTTATAATATAAACAAAATTATAAAAATAAAATAAAAATAAAAAAACCAAAAAGATACAAATGATAGTTTAGAGAAAGTCTTTATAACTTATCCCATAAAAATTACCTCTATAAAAGAATGAAAAAGTCAAAATTTTCACTTTTAATTAATGTTATATCTTTTTACTCATAAGTTTTTTAGGACATGTAACATCTATTACTGGTCTTTCTGTATACTTTTTAAAAACTAAGAGAATAAGGTGGCAAATAAAGTTAAAGAGACATGTAACATCACGTTTTCTTTATTTACGAAAAAAAGTGTGATAAACATCATCTAAAAGCAAAGGGGAATCATAGTCATTCTAATGTTATCCAATCCAATGACTGAACCACTCAGCCATTGAAAGTCGTCTTCACCGCCAAAGACTCATGTCAATACAATGACGCTGAGATGTGTGTTTTTCAGTGTGTATGCGTGTATTCTGAACGACCCGACTTCTTTTTCTATATTTTGTGAGTGTGTGTATTATGAGGTATGTCTTGTGCGGGTACTTTGTGTTTAAGTGAGGCCTTGTTGGTAGTAATGTTGGGTGCGGAGTGAAATTGGCATGTGTCATTAAGTTGACGATGGTGATGATGGTTACCACTAGACCCAGCCTAACGACCCCAATAGCAAACCTTTTCCCACAAGTATACACAGGCAAACTAAATTATGGTAAACCCAAAACTGCTACAAGTAAATCCAACAAATTCCTTACAGCCTTTGCCGTTATTAAGACAAAGAAATCACAACTGAGATATTATATGTAGGTCATAGGATATGAGGTTATGCACCCTCAAGATCCAATAATGAAAATAAACTTAACCTAGTCGTAAGAGCTTACAAATTCGAAAAGGCTTTGATATAAACATAGACCTTTTTCCTGCCACACGTAATACAGGGGCGAACTGAAATATGAAACAGATACTGCTACAAGTAATTCATTCATAGAAACAAATCTCTTACAGAGTTCATGCATTATTGAAACAAAAAAAGAACACAACGATATGTTGATTGACAATAAATCCTTAGCAAAAACTAGTCAACTACTTCCGAGATTCGTAAAATTATTCTGGGAAACAACCTGCCTTGCTCAAGCTCTCATTCTCTTAAATGAATATTAATGTGGAAAAACGAGTGAATGGAGATAATGACAAAACAACGTCTCCTGAATAGTACCGATTGTTCTTTTTCACTTTTTATCTTGCGATTAGAAACATTTCCTGTGCACAATTGAAGGTCCAGATTCATCATATTCTGCCTTTGCAATCCACATCTGCAACAATCACAGTAAAAAAACCATTATTAGATTCACACTAGCCAGGTGAAACAGAAACCAAGAAAACGGAAAGAAACGCACCTGCTGGAAAGTGCTAAGAGATGCCAAAATCGACCCTCCAATCCAGACACTGTATTTCCTTTCGGGCGGGGCCACAACCTTAATCTTCATGCTACTTGGGGCTAAAGCAGTAATTTCCTTACTCATTCTATCAGCAATACCAGGGAACATAGTCGTACCACCACTAAGAACAATGTTTCCATACAAGTCCTTCCTAATATCCACGTCACATTTCATTATGGAATTATACGTTGTCTCATGAATACCAGCAGATTCCATCCCAATCATAGACGGCTGGAAAAGGACCTCAGGACACCTGAAACGCTCAGCACCAATCGTGATCACCTGCCCATCAGGCAACTCATAGCTCTTTTCCACTGCAGAACTAGTCTTAGCTGTTTCTAGTTCCTGTTCATAATCAAGAGCAATATACGCCAATTTCTCTTTCATATCTCTCACAATTTCCCGTTCAGCAGATGTAGTAAACGAATAACCTCTTTCAGTAAGAATCTTCATCAATGCATCAGTCAGATCACGACCAGCAAGATCCAAACGCAAGATAGCATGTGGAAGTGCATACCCTTCATAAATGGGAACAGTATGACTCACACCATCACCAGAATCCAAGACAATACCTGCAAAAAGAAACAAATATAAGTCAAAAGATTCATGCTTTATGAGTCCCACTTTAGTTAAATAAAAATATGAGACTAACCAGTTGTACGACCACTGGCATACAATGAAAGAACTGCCTGAATTGCAACATACATAGCAGGGGCATTAAACGTTTCGAACATGATCTGCGTCATCTTCTCACGATTGGCTTTTGGATTAAGTGGTGCTTCAGTGAGAAGAACTGGGTGCTCCTCTGGAGCTACACGAAGCTCATTGTAAAACGTGTGATGCCAAATCTTTTCCATGTCGTCCCAGTTACTTACAATACCGTGCTCAATAGGGTACTTCAATGTAAGGATACCTCTTTTGGATTGAGCCTCGTCACCAACATATGCATCTTTCTGACCCATACCAACCATGACTCCAGTGTGACGTGGGCGCCCAACAATACTCGGGAAAACTGCTCTTGGTGCATCGTCTCCAGCGAATCCAGCCTTATAAACAATAAACACAGGATCACAAAACCAACACACGGAAAGGCTATAACATTAACATTTATTTGTATCCAAAACAAGCGGAAAGCTTAATAATACCTTGACCATTCCAGTTCCATTATCGCAAACAAGGGGCTGAATATCTTCTCCATCGGCCATCTTTTAAATTCTATAAAGAAACAAAAAATTGGTCTATGATACATCATCAACTAAAACAAGAATCACCATAACATATCAACTAGTTCGTTTCAATCCAGCTATAACACGTTCAGGATTAACGGCTAAAAAGGTGTGTTTTAATGCCTTTTACAAGATCAAACACCTACACTAAATCCGCTTATTATTCAATATCTTCAAGATCGCATCCAACATGACCATAACAACATTTTTCCTAATCACATTATTATTCATTCAATATCATCAAAATTTGCATCAAATCAAAGGTAAGTTGTACAAATTTAAAAAACCTTCCATCAATTTAATCATATAATAATATCCATTTTCTTGCCAAAAAAATGGGGATTTTAAATGTGAAGCCTAAATCGATAAAATGTAGCAATACGATCTACTCATGCATAATAATTATACATCAACAAGAATCAAATTCACAAACTCACATTTCCAATTCAACCAAAAGGGTATCCTAAAAACTAAAACTGTTTACCAATAACACAATGTAACCAATCTTTTTAAATTTCATCCCTAAATCAATGTAGCAATGTGATCTAACCAAAAGCATAATCATAAATCAACAAGAATCAAATTTACAAACTCACATTACCAATTCAACCAAAAGGGTATCCTAAAAACTAAAAATTTCAGCAAATAACATAATGTAACAAATCTTTCCATCTCATCACATCAAATAAACACAAATGCATAAGAACCCACATATGAAATCACACCAAGATGAAAACCCACATTCACAATCATAAAAAAACATCAAAGACAAAAACATGGGTATGAATCAAAATGGGTTACCTTTGAAACTGAAGATTGAAAGAATGAAGGGGGGTTATGGGTTGGTTTAAAAACAGGTTGTATGAATGTATGTTTAGGTGTAAATGAAATAAAAGGGATGGGATGGTTGGTTTGGTTAATGGAACAAAATTCGGGATTATTTATGGGTTCAAAATAGGTGGTGTCAATATGTCGAAAACTATGCCTCGTTTCAAGATCATCCTGTGGCTTCGCTCTCTTGTTTCATTTTCGAACGCGAATTTCTTTTTTCATTTCAAACTTATTGTTCATAAAAATACAAAGTTTAAAAAAAGTGTTAAATTTTGAGAAAAAGTTAAGAAAGCTTAGGCTGGTTCAGTAAGAACACTTAGGTTGCGTTTAGTTTGAGAAAAAAAAAATTATTTTTGTTGATGATGTATAACAGGTATAGCAGGCTTTTGGGCCTGAATCATACCATCACATTAGGGCCCCGGCCCAACTAAATAAATAATAAGCATGACGGGTCCGAACTAAGTCCAGAACCACACTGGCCGCGGCCCGGATGCAATAAGACGGACGCAGATCGATCACAAGCCGCTTTCGCAGGCCATCCACGGAGCAACTAACATCCGCGAAAGGTAATCCGCGTCCGCAGTCACGATAACCGAGGACCTTTGCCCGACAAGGGTCCCACTCCGGCCACTACAATTGTATGTGAAATACTGGGAAACCCTAGCACTAGACTCCCATATAAAAGGGATCCTCTGACACACCAAAAGGTACGATTTTCTCACTCTTTCCAATACACACGCATACCCTCTGACAACATGTGTACTTACTCTCACGCCGAAGTCTAATCGTGGGGTCCGTCCACACGGTAAGGCTAACGGTTTACTTTCATTTGTGTAGGAAATTATCTCAATTATTTTGTTTAGTACAAGATCTAATCTCAAGAGAGCTTGGAGGTCCAGCCCAACAAGCGATCTAAGCACATCCAATACCCCGTCACATATTTTGTACTAACAAGTTGGCGCCATCTATGGGACACAGTACACAACTGCGTTTCCTAAAATACTCACCATGAGTGGACCAGCGGAGCTCCTCTCAGCCCACCCATGCCCGTCGTGTGGAACACGGTGGGAAAAGGGAATGAGCAAATCTTGAAAAACTTGAATAGACCCGCGTCCGACGCAGCCCTCCGGGAGTACTGCGACAAACATTATCATTAGTTGTTACCAATAATAGCTGAAAAAGTTCACCAAGAAAATATGCAGCAGGAAAAGCTGACGAATGTGAAATCCCGTCTTAACTTCGAAGGATGCTCAAGAAGAAACTCGAAGGCGCAAGAGGTGTCGGCAAGACACAGGCCGGGAGGAAAAGGAAGAAGAGACGGATGAGTATTCAATAGGCTGGGAGATAAAGGAAAAAGTGTGTCCGCGCACTCGAAAAGCCGTCACCAGAGTTACCACTCGGGAAGAACGGAGAAAACGTCACCATGAAAGAACATGTTCATGGAGGACAGAAATGCTCTCCGAAAGTGAAGATAGCGGAGGGGGATACTGGAAGTCAAAATCAAAAAAGCAAAGTTCAAGTATCGAGGATGAAGACCTATCACAACCATGGGTGTGTGGGGAAATAGATCCCTTCACGTCCCGCATCTGCTACTTTGACCTTCCAAAAAAGACCCGGATGCCAAACAACGTAAAAACATATGACGGAAGTGATGATCCGGAAGATCACTTGAAAATCTTTCAGGCAGTTGCAAAGGTGGAACGTTGGGCAATGCCGACATGGTGCCACATGTTCAATTCTACACTCACATGATCCGCTAGGGTATGGTTTGACGACCTACCTCCGAAATCCATATACAGCTATGATGATTTGAAAAAGGCATTCCTAGAAAACTTCCTTCAACAAAAAAAGTGTATCAAGGATCCGGTAGAAATCCACCACATCAAACAGAGAGAAGGGGAATCCACGGAAGATTTCGTGCAAAGATTTAAAGCTAAGAGTAGGCATGTTAAGGGAGCCCCATAATGCATGAGAATCTCCAGATTCATGCACGGAATCACCAACCCCGAGCTCATTAAGCGTCTGCACGATAATATCCCAAAGTCAACGGATGAAATGATGAGGGTAACCACAACATTCCTAAGGGGAGAGGTGACAGCTTCCAACCAAGCACGGAAGAAAATACTTCTGGCATAGAAGCAACATGAAGCAGGGAGAAAACAAAATTTTGACAGAAGGGGAGATTTCAGGAATCAACAGAGATCAGAGCAGAGACGTGACAAGTTTACACTCCTTACAAAATCCCCAAAAGAAATTTTTGCTCTAGACAAAGGCAAATTCAAGGCTCCGCCACCAATGACAACCCCTGTAGAAAAAAGAAACAACAACAAGTTCTGTGAATTTCATGGGGAAGTAGGACATAACACTGATGAGTGCATGCATCTGAGAAGGCAAATTGAGGAACTAATCAAGAATGGAAAGTTGTCGCACGTGATCAAGGAGCTAAAACAAGGTAGCGGCAAAGATCAGCCAAAGGCAGCAAAGAAAAGGGAAACATCAGAAAAGGATAAGCCTCTGGCAATCTTGATGGTTCAACCATGGCAAAGGGTCGCCAGGCAGAAAATTACACAAAGCTTCTTCCCCAATCCAAAAATTTCGTTCCCACCCTTAGGGGATGAGGATGGGACGGAAGGCCCCATGATCATTGAGGCGGAAATAGGAGGTCACTTCATACATCGAATGTATGTGGATGGAGGATCGGCTTCAGAGATACTATATGAACATTGCTTCAATAGGCTCCGTTTGGAAGTAAAAAACCAAATGGTTCCAGCTACCGCACCCCTCATTGGCTTTAGTGGAGAAATCATATGGCCAATAGGACAAATAATGTTGCCGGTAAAAATAGGGGATGCGGACTATGGAGCATTTCACCTCTACATGGATGAATTTTATGGTGGTAAGATCACCATCTCCGTACAATAGGATCATAGGAAGGTCGGGAGTGAGGAAGATTCAAGCAGTCCCGTCAACAGCTCACGGAATGCTAAAATTCCCGATCCCAGGAGGGATACTCACTCTGCGGAGCAGCAGGATAATCCCACTCGAATGCATGATGGTCTCCGGACCAGAAGCACAACCTTCCGATGTCGTTCAGGCAGCAGAAGAAAGAATCAAAGTAGCCATTCATTCGGAATATCCAGAGAAAACAATTGCAATAGGCTCCACTCTTACAGAGGAAGGGCGGAAGGCATTGTGCGACTTACTTAGACGCAACCTTGACATATTTGCTTGAAAACCAGCGGATATGACAGGGGTTTCGCGACACATAGCGAAACACAGACTAAATGTGCATAAAGGATGCTCACTAGTCAGACAAAAGAAAAGAAGTCAGGCACCAGAAAGAGACAAAGCAATACAAGAGGAGGTGGAAAAACTGGTAGACGCCGGCATAATGAAAGAAGTCCATTATCACAGTTACTTGTCGGAAACCAGAAGAATAAAAGCAATAAAGAGGAGGTAGGAAATACTTGGTAGCACACTGACATTTGAAGAAGTCCATGTACAGTTGGTTGTCGAACCCAGTAATGGTGAAAAAACATGATGACAGCTGGAGAATGTGCGTGGATTTCAAAGACCTGAACAAGGCATGCCCCTTATGACGATTATCTGCTACGGTAATGAATGAAGGTGGATTCTTGCTGATACCTTTTCTAGTGCCTTTAGAACGCATACAAAGGATATCATCAAATAAAAATGGCCAAAGAGGATGAAGAGAAAACAACGTTCATCATAAGCGAAGGGATATTCTGCTATTCCAAAATGCCTTTTGGCTTGAAGAATGCCGGAGCGACTTACCAGCGTCTGGTAGACAAAGCATTCTAAAAGCAAATTGGCAGAAATTTGGAAGTATATATGGATGACCTAGTGATTAAAAGCCGTACGAAACACGAAATAATGAGAGACATTGAAGAGACGTTCAAAACTCTAAGGGAAATAAATATTAATCTAAATCCTAATAAATGTACCTTTGGAATAGAGGAAGGCGTGTTCCTGGGTTACAAGGTAAACACCAAAGGGATAAAGGTATGTCCGGATAAGGTAGAAGCTGTGTTAAGTCTGTCATCCCCAAAGTGTCTAAAAGACGTACAAAAGCTGAATGGGAAGTTAGCAAGCCTAAACACATTCCTCTCTAAATCAACAGAAAAGTCACTGCTATTATTCAAAACCTTGAAAAAATGCACAAAGAAAAGTGATTTCCAATGGACTACGGAAGCTGAAGTTGCATTCAAACAAATGAAGAAGCTAATAGCAGGACTGCCAACACTAACCACACCAAGGGAAAAATAAGAGCTGATTGTGTACCTTGCGGCTGCGCGAGAAGCCGTAAGTGCAGTTTTAATGATGGAAAAAGGGCGAAGCAAATGCCAGTATACTTTGTTAGCCGTGCCTTACAAGATCCAGAAATAAATTACACGTCAATGGAAAAATTGGTACTAGCTTTAGTGCGTGCAAGCAAACGGCTAAAAAGATACTTTCAGGCACATCCAATCATTGTCATCACGGACCAGCCTATCAAGCAGGTGTTATCAAAACCAGAAATCGCAGGAATGATGCAGAAGTGAAGTATCGAGCTGGGAGAATACGACATACAGTACAGGCCAAGAACGTCAGTAAAAGGACACATCTTGGCAGATTTCATAGTGGAACGTCCGGAAGAGGACTCCTTAGTCACGACCACGGAAGTTGAGGAAGAGCCCCCAGAACTATGGACACTCTTCACGGATGGATCATCCTGCGTGGATGGTTCCGGAGCTGGTCTAATACTTACGAATCCGGAAGGAACATAATCCACTTATGCTTTAAGATTCAGGTTTGATGCAACCAACAACGAGGCTGAATATGAAGCTCTGATAGCCGGTCTAAGAATTGCAGAACAAATGGGTGTACAAAATCTCCAAACAAATGTGGATTCTCGTTACAGGTAAACGGATCCTACATAGCCAAGGAGCCTGGCATGATACAATACCTAGAGAAAGTGAAAACACTCTCCAGTAGCTTTAAAAAATTCTCAATCAAGTAGGTACCCAGAAGTGAAAACAAAAAAACTAATGCTTTAAGCAAAATTGCGTCCACCAGTTTTGCCCATCTAACTAAACAAGTCCTAGTTGAAGAACTCAACGAAAAGTCTGTAAATGAAACGGAAGTGTTAGCAGTTGTGGAGGAAGAAGGAGACACATGGATGACTCCAATCTATAATTACCTCACGAAGGAAACGCTCCTCGCGGAAAAGGAAAAGGCAAGAGTTGTACGATACAAGTCAAGATGGTACGCTGTAATCAACGGAGTCCTATACAAGAAATCTTATCTTGGGTCGTGGTTACGGTGCGTTGGGCCACTACAAACAAATTACGTTCTAAGAGAAATCCATGAAGGGTCTTGTAGTATGCATGCTGGGACAAGATATGTGGTAGCAAAGGCCATACGGACAGGATACTACTGGCCAACAATACACACGAATGCAAGAAAAATGATAAGGGAATGTCAAGATTGCCAGGTTCACCGCCCCGGCCAAGAAACCCGCAACAAAACTGACTCCCATCATGTCTCCTTGGCCATTTTACAAATAGGGAATTGACATAGCTGGACCTTTCCGGAAGGACCTGGCAAGGTCAAATTCCTAATAGTAGCAATTGACTATTTTACAAAGTGGATCGAGGCAAAACCTGTCGCAACAATAACAGGTAATCAGATCAAAAAAATTGTATGGGATAACATAGTCTGCAAGTTTGGCCTACCAGGAAAAATAATATCTGATAATGGAAAGTAATTCAGAGACAACTCATTTAAAGATTGGTGTGAAAAGCTATGCATCCGCCAGCACTTTGCCTTCGTCAAGCATCCGCAAGCCAATGGTTTGGTGGAAAGAGCAAACAAAAGCTTAGGAGAAGGAATAAAGGCGTGGCTGGATGAAAGAAGCAAGGATTGGATTGAGGACATCCTACATGTCTTATGGGCACACCGCACCATGATTAAGTCAAGTAACGGGGACACACCATTCTTGCTCACATACGGAACGGAAGCAGTCATTCCAGCGTAAATTGGTATGCCTACCTTACGGACAGCGGAAACAGACATGGTACAAAACGATGAAGCCTTGGAAATCAATCTTGACCTTTTAGAAGAAAGAAAGGAGCAAGTAGCAATCCGCGAAGCAAGAAGCAAGGCAAAGATGGAAAAATATTACAACTCCAATGTCTGTAACACAAGCTTCAAACCTGGAGATCTTGTGTACAGGAACAATGATGCCAGCCATGCAAAAGATAGCAGGAACTTTAGCCCTAAATGGGAAGGACCGTACGAAGTAACAGAAGCATTAGGCAGCGGAGCATACAAGCTCAGGGACCACAACAGAAAGCTCCTTTCACGAACTTGGAACATCCGCAATCTTAAAAATGTTAGGTGCATGAAATGTAAACACCCTTCACATGCAAGTTTGACAGCGAAAGGGGCAGTCTTTGAATTTCTTTTTTTCTCATGTAATGTATTTTATTTAATTTAATGAATGAAATGTAAAGCCTAGCTACCTTCACAAGTTATTTAAAACCTTACTTTTTTCCTTTTACTTTGCAAAGTTATTTACATATTATATGACTGGTAAGACGCGCACGCAAAGGGGCATGACCCCATAAATACAAGTTATTATTCCGTGTAATACAAGGATGAGCAGCCTAACAATAACTCATGTACATAAGAGATTTGCAAGCCCAGTACCGGGAGAATAACCCATAAATATCCAACTAAGACTATCACTGCAAACGTATAATCGCGGTATTAAAAGATAGCAACACAAAAATATTAACAAGACAAAAATTGTTAAATGTTATACGACGGTCATACAAGAGTGTTACCTAAAATGTTCAAGTGTTACAAACAATTATACAAAGGCATCATTCAAGTACAAGTACCGCTACAAAAAGGTCACATACGACCGCGATGCAAAAATAGGAGGACAACAAAAGATGCTACAATGGCAACGGGCTCAGTCGGCAGTAGTATGCTCTAGTGTAGTATCCAACTCCTCTTTCTCAAATACAATATTTAGGGAGAGGGAACTTCAGTAGGTTGTTCTGCACTCAAAACTACAAGGTCAGCCGTTGATATGGGAGGGACAGAGCTGGTCTGAATGAAAGTAGTGGACATGGTAGTAGTCATTGCCGGAACCCCGGAAGTACTTGCTTCACCAATTAAATTCCCAGCAGACAAGGGCTCAATCAAAGGAACTATGGCATCAGTAATAGATAAGCGTTGGGACGTGGCATCTCCTCGAATCCTTTGCACACGAGAATGAACCACGTCTAGAGAAAAAGACAAAGAAGTCTCTCCAATGACCACTTGGTCCTCTGGACGATGATTGGGAAGCATAAGCTGTTCAGGGGAGGGATGCAATTGTTCAGCTTCTGGAATCTCAGCCGCATGACCTTCCAAGTGTAGGGAACCCATAATGTCCGCAATGCTGGCATCTTTCTGAGAAGCCAGTTGAGCAAGAATAGGAAAGTCTACGGCACGGAGGGCATTCATGGCGGAGACAAAATTGGCTTACGCAGAAGGGTCATAAGCAACAACATCAACTAGACCTCTTCTGGCCTTCCCATGATCAATACCAGCCGCTAGCCCATCCTGCATACCTTTATCAATGGCGCGACCAATAGCTTTCCCCAAAGCAGTCAGATAGTCTAGCGATTGAAGACATTTCATAACAACTAGTCTCATGCCACGGCTGAGGATCCATCTCCGTCGAGCTATGGTAGTCAAAAATCAAGGATAAAATTCCTCATCCAAATAAAATGCCATACCCATCAGCTCGGAGTCCAACCCTGCCACCTTCTCACTAAGGACCCTCACTTGCTCATCCTGAACTGCTTTAGTCTGTTCCTTAAACAACTTATAGCCTGATACTTCATCACGAAGCCCAGAACATATACCCTCCAGCGAAGAAACCTGACCAACAAGCCTATCCCTTTCAACTTCAAGAGTAGAAGCCTTAATACTCAGCTCATCCCAAGATAAACCCAAGTCAGATAAATCCTTGGTAAGTTTGGAAACTTGAGCATTCAGGGACACAAGCTCAGCCACTTTAGTAGAATCTGCGGACTCAAGCGCCGCAACCTTGCTTTCAAGAGCACCCTTCTCCTCCTCAAAAGCTGAGTTTCGTTCCTTTAAAATATTAAGCTCGTTAGCCCGAGCAGCTTTCGCAGCCTCAACAGTAGCAACTTGACCCGTGGCCTCAGCCTCTTTTAGAGATAATTAAGCCTTCAAGTTGGCAATTTTAGCATCTTTCTCCTTCAACCAATTATCTTGCATGGCACATTTCCCCTCAAACTTCTTCCTACCCCTAAGTTCATGCTCAAACCGCAACCTAACTTTGGAGCTAAACGCGATCCCTGGTCAACTGAAGCAGTGGAACCTCTCCCTCTCTAACCTCTTTTTCCTATATTCGCACCTTAGTGGGATCCACATGGTGAATGAAGGCAAACCAATCCATCTCTGCATAAAATAAAAGCAGTCAGATACAGTAACAAAGGAAAAAAAACGCGAACAAAAAACACCCAACCTCATCATCATCAGTCTAGAAGGTTGGATAACATTTCTCATCCAACTCATAATACCGACTTATGCCAACAAAACATAAGAAGGGTTCCGAGAATTTTTTGAATCGATCAGGATTATCAACAAGTTAATCACACACTTTTGCATTAAATTCAGCGGGTGTGGGAGGGGGATCCTTCCTCAACGTTTTATTGTTATGCCACGGAAAAGAAAGGGGGAAATGGAGGAATCAACCCAGAAGAAATGGTCATTCTAATTTTTTAACGAATATAGGGGTTTGGTGTAACAAACTGGGCTAGTATCGGAACGCTTTCTAAAGGACATACAACCTTTATTTTTGGAATTAATGTAAAACCTACGGAAATTCCCTACAGTTGGAACAAAACCATGAACGCGGCACAGGATCTCAAAATGGGAAATCTTGGCGGCCGCAATCACGGACAACTGTGATAGATTAATTCAAAAATACCCAAGTATATCTATAAGAAACTGAGAAATTGGGATTCGATAATTAGCAAAATCAAAAAATCTGCTATAAACACCAATTTTACCTGTGGGACTATTGCGGATCCTATCATTAGGACCAGGAAGTTCAGGGTGAACAGTATCAGGAATATGAAACTTTTCGCACATAGCATCTAAATCAGATTGGGTTAAGATGGATTTCATACTATCAATCGTACCCATTTTTGGAGAGAAGGAGTTAAATCCTAACCTAATAGTCTAAACGAATCTTCAAGCGGTTACGGGCATGAGAAAGTGAGTAAAAAGCTTGAAAGTTTTTCAACAATGGCGATAATGATGGAGAAGAAGAAAAAGAAAACAGTAAAAATCAAAGGGGTATTTATACCCTTGGCATAGTAAATGCAGGAAGTAACAAGATGAGGACACGTGTAATCCACTAAGTCTGCCAACAGATAGGATTTAAAGAAGACAGATATGATGACAGTTAGGTAACTGACTTCAAGTCATGTCAGTCAGAAAACGAAAGGTCAGGATAAATACACGTCACCCAAACCCTACCTAACTGGCTAAGGAAAAGTCACAAAGAATTTAACGGTCACGAAAGCAAGGAAGACGTGCGGCACTAAAAGATTAAAGTCTAGTAATAATGTATTGGCACGTAAGAACAACGCCTGCCCAGCAAACGCAGCAAAAAACTCAACTGAGGGACTTGATGACGTATATACAAGTAATAAGCAGGGCCTTTAGGCCTGGATTATACATCACATTTTAGGGCCCCAACCCCAACTAAATAAATAATAGAGCAATAACGGGTCGAGAACTAAGCCCAAAACCACACAGGCTGCAGGCCAACGGGGAGTGTTTGCAACAAGATGGACGGAATCGATCACAAGCCAGCTTCGCAAGCCACCATGGAGCAACAAACATCCGTGGAAGAATCTCGTCCGCATCATAATATACCGCCGCGACCCTTGACGTGCCGATAAGGTCCCACTAACTCCAGGCCATCTACAATGTAGCGATAATCCTAGGAAACCAAGCACTAAACTACCCTATAAAAGGGATCCTCGACCACAAGAAACCAAAAGTACATTTTTCTCACTCTTTCAATACACACACATACCCCTAACAACATGTGTACTTAATTTCTCGCTATGTCTAATCGTGGGGTCCGTCCCCACAGTAAGGCTAACGGTTTACTTTCATTTGTGCAGGAAATCATCTTAATTACTTTGTTTAGTACAAGATCTAATCTCAAGAGAGCTTGGAGGTCCAGCCCAACAGCGATCTAAGCCTATCCAATAACCCCGTCACATATTTTGACAAACAATTTATGTTTTTCGAAATTGTAAAAAAAAGGGGAGAATTTATTTTTGCCATAAAACATAGAAAAACGCTCAAACCCTACCTAACTGGCTAAGGAAAAGTCACAAAGAATTTAACGGTCACGAAAGCAAGGAAGACGTGCAGCACTAAAAGATTAAAGTCTAGTAATATTTACTGCACGTAGAACAACGCTGCACGCAGCAAAAATACTAGACTGAGGAGACTTGATGACGTATAACAAGTATAGCAGGCCTTTAGGCCTGGATCATACCATCACATTAGGGCCCCAGCCCAACTAAATAAATAATAAGCATAACGGGTCGAAACTAAGCCCAAAACCACACTGGCTGCGGTCCGGATGCAACAAGATGGACGTGAATCGATCACAAGCCGCTTTCGCAAGCCATCCACAGAGCAACTAACATCCGCGGAAGGTAATTCGCGTCCACAGTCATAATAACCGCGGACCCTTGCCCGATAAGGGTCCCACTCCGGCCACTACAATTGTAGGCGAAATACTAGGAAACCATAGCACTAGACTCCCCTATAAAAGGGATCCTCTGACACACCAAAAGGTACGATTTTCTCACTCTTTCCAATACACACACATACCCTCTAACAACATGTTTACTTACTCACATGCTGGAGTCTAATCGTGGGGTCCGTCCCCACGGTAAGGCTAACGGTTTATTCTTATTTGTGCATGAAATCATCTCGATTACTTTGTTTAGTACAAGATCTAATCTCAAGAGAGCTTGGAGGTCCAGCCCAACAAGCGATCTAAGCCTATCCAATACCCCGTCACATATTTTGTACTAACATTTATGTTTTCAGATTTGTAAAAAAAAGGGGATATTTATTTTCCATAAAACATAGAAAACGCGTTCATGTGATATTGTTTCCATTTTTAAGAAAACAAGGGGGTTACAAAGAAAACAAGGAAAACAAATAAAATGTGTTTTGTAGTTTTCCTTGTTAAGTTGAGAAATGCATGTTTTGTGTTTTGTAGAGAATTTTGTTAGAAGACAATGATTTGAACGCGATCTTTGTTTTCCTTATTTTCCACAAAACATTTTGTGGAAACAAGGGTGTTTTTCCCCAACTAAACGCACCCTTAGCAACTTACATTTTGTTGTCACATCAGTTTTTTTCTCTCTGACGACCTATAAGGGACCTTTTAGCCATAGTAAGGCGATCTACATTACAAAAAAGATACCCTACAAAAATACATTTTAATTAAATTATCACACACATAAACATACACACGACATCGGTCGTATATACTACTAACATTGTCATTTCTCCTTGGTCGACCAACAGACAACTAACAACCCGCAATGAGGTGACCTTCTTTCGATTTGGGTCGACCACAATGACGACCGAGTCATTATGGGTAGCCTTAGAAGTGTTATGGCTGAAGCCGTTTTGACATCTTAGCGCCACACAAAAACCTCAACTATCTATTGCTAACATTCACACCAAAACACCCTCACTCATCGTTCAAGACAAATTTAAAACTCACTATTTTATATCTTTTTTATATTTTCAAACTAATTAATTTTTAATTTGTTTTATTAGAAATAATGCTATTTTAGAGAATAATTTAATTTAACTAATGCTTTTAAACAAATAACATGCTAGCATAAATTAAAAAATCCCGAAACAACAATATCTAGTAACAATATTACATAAACAGTTATTAAAAGTAATTAACATTACTTGGTCAACTATAAGAAATGATTATATTGTCATTTCAAAACAAATCACTAATTTTCATTAACCTAAACTAGACACTCGCGTATAACGGCAGCAATTCGTAACGGTAAATAGTTGTAGTGATAAAAAAAAGTTTATGGGTTATAAACGAAAATAATAAAAGTTTGATGGTTTGGAGATTAAACATAATGTTTTGAAACCCGGTTCGACCCAGCCGGTTCAACCGGTTCTGGTCGAAAAAATAGGTCAAATTAAACCGTTTTTTATATTTTCGAAATCCGATTAGACTCGTCGAGTTTGAAGTGACCCGGGTCAACCCGGTTTTAGATATATATATATATATATATATATATATATAAAAAAATAGGTCAAATCAAACCGTTTTTTATATTTTTGAAATCCGATTAGACTCGTCGGGTTTGAAGTGACCCGGGTTAACCCGGTTTTCGATATATATATATATATATATATATATAATATACTTTTTTATCATTCCAAATATATATAAATTTTATTTTTGTGGAAGACCGTGTTGACTCGGTGATCGAACCAGTTGAACCAGTAACCCAGTGACTCGACCGGGTCGATTAGAGACTGGGTTGACCTGGTGGTCGAACCGGTTGAAGCGGTAACCCACCTTTCTTTTCTTACCAAAATTATTAAAAACCTTCCATTTTTAAAGTTTTTCAACATTTTCTAAAATAAAAGTTGAAAATTCAAGTGTTGAAAATGAAAATTCAAGAATAGGTAGAATTTCCTTTATATATAGTATAGATATAAATATAGATATGTTAAAAATCACACACACATCTTATGAGCACTGTTTTTCAGTTTCTTTTAAGGGGTAAATGCAATTATAGTCATCAGAGGGAAAAAAACTTACAAGATTACCTGGAAGTAAGTTAAAACGCATATTTAAAAAAAATGAATATTACATATCGTTTACTAAAAATGCATCAATGTGTCTATGCATTCTTAAAGACACGAACAATAAAATATGAGAAATGCTATATCTACAAATGTTTTACAAAAAAGCATCCATAAAATTACGTGTCACCTAATTTGTGGTATTTTTATCTTCTTTTTAAATTCGCTTTTTTATACATCCAATAATATGCATGACATGTCATCGTGTGGATGTTTTTGTGCAAAACATTTGTGGTTCTAGCATTCCTCATAAAATATTGAGTTCCAAACAAATCATAGACACTAACATAAAAATAAAGTAGTTAGATTAACAGGATCGTAACCTGTGACGAAGCCAGGATTTTTCACTCGGGTGAGGCCAATACAATAAAACTCGAGCAAATAAATACATTAATTGTAAATCTTTATTAACCTATTATATATTAGGAGTGCGGACGATGTCGTTTTAGCATTAATGAGGTCGTTTTGAGTCGCATGTTGTGTCGTTTGGTTAAGTGGGTTCTTAGTTGGGCCAGTTTTTCTTTTTGGGTTGTAATTGGATTGTCGATTGTTATTTGTTGGCTCGATTCGTTACAAACTATGCACTGACATATGAAAGTCTACCCAACACTTTTATTTAGTGCATGACATATAATCATTCATCTCTAACTTTGTGGATATCTCTCTCCGAATATACACACAATGGTTGGGAGTGGTGGTTGGTGGTTTTGTGGTTTCAGATATCTAGGTAGAAGTGTTTCTTTCATATTAACAGATTAAGCGTATGTTTTTTGTTGTTGTTTATTTGTGTAAGTTTCATTATGTTTTAGGCGTGTAAGATTTTTGAAATGTTGTATTGCATGTGATTTTTGGAAGTGTTTTTAGCTTTCTTGTTTAGTTTTAGCAGGTTTCAGGCTGCAATGGTGGTGTTAAAAAATTGTATTAGCAGTTGTATCGTTGATTGTGTTTCACAGATTCAAGGTATGTTTTTTTTGTTCGCTTGTGTAAATATGATTATGATTTAGGCGTGTAAGGTTTTGGAAATGGTGTATTGCATATGATGTTTGGAAGTGCTTTTTTTAGCTGATTTGTTTAAGTTCTTGCAGTCTGAAGTGGCGATTTGGGTTCTAGGACGTTTATTAAAGCTAAGTTTCTATCATTCTTGATCTGTGTAAGTTTCGTCATGTTTTAAATGTATAAGATTTTGATAGGGTGTGTTGCGTGTTGTAAGTGTGTTGCATCAGTTGTGTTGTGTAAAAGTTATTGTTCCACGTATTTTGTGTGTTTAGTTTAACTGAAGTACAAAGTATAATGATTTGAGCCACGTTTGATAGGAAGAAGTGAGGATCAGATGAGATGTGGTGATAATTGTTGACTTCATGCACAATTGCTATATGATATGTTTTCTATAGTTTACAACCACATCCTGTGTTTTCATAAGCATTGGTAATTAGAATGGAAAACATATCTTTCGTTTTGTATGGTGGTGGCGGGTTTAGTGGTTTGGTCAGTAGGTTTTCTGTTTAAGATTTGTTGTTTAAATGTTTGTACAAGAATTAGAGAAACGAGTAAAAGAAAGTGAAAAGCTTAACAAATAAATGTATGCTTTTTTTATTATGCATTTTCATTAGTTACATTTTTCTCTTTCTTTTGGCCGTTTTTCTATTTGCGTGTTTCTAGATCTGCTTTTATGTTTGTTTAAGGTTTGTGATGTATTTTGTATCTGATATGCGGATTAACATAATAAACAGGCAGTTGAATATATAGAAATAATCTGAGAAAGACTCACCTATTTATAACTTCAATGTTGAAAATTTTGTAATCATGACCAGTTATAACCATGACGTATAAGCAACATATAAAACCACCACTTACAACCACATATAAGACTATAGACAATATTAGGAAGCTTATTTCGCACTTACCTTAAAGCACACGGTTAATAGTAAATTTGAGGTTTGTGATGTCTTTTGGTGTCTCATATGCGTTTGTATATGATATAAACCAAGCCTTCTTGGTATTGTTTATTATCTCATATGTGGTCGTAAGTAGTTGTTTTATATGTTGGGTATATGTGAGGGTTGTAACTGGTCATGATTACAAAATTATATATTTTGAAGTAATGAATAGGTGAGTCATTTGCAGATCATTTTTATGTTCCAAAAATCCGTCGGCATTGGCCAAAAAACCGGTTCCTTTTAAAGTTGGTTGATTGTTTCAATATCGAATTAATCCTTTTAGCCGCACATATTGCAAAACAAACCATCAAGATTTATTTGTTTCTGTAATTTTTTGTCATAATTTACGATTTCTTGTGTACTGTAAGGTATTTTTTGGCCATTGCGAAATAAGCAAATGTTGATATCATTTAGTGTCTCATATGTAGTCCTAAGTGGTTGTTTTATATGTTGAGTATGAGCTAGGGTCATAACTTTTCCCTTTATATGTGTTGTTTGTCAATTTTCCTTATTTTGTGTCTATAAGATGTGGTCATGACTACTGATTTCATACATGCTATTAATTAAAAGAGGAAACTGAATTATCCTTTTTTTTATCGTTTAATGTGTCTAGAATATGTTTTTTCCATTGTTGCACCGCTATGATGTTGTATAGTGTGGGATCAAACAGATAAATATACAAACATTCTTATATCTGATTTGTGTGTTTTATTTCTCGTTTTCGCGTTATGTCTTTCAATGTGGCTTTTGAATATTCTTTAGAGTTCCGAGCATCTGTTTTCATATATGAATTTGTATTTACAGCTCGCGGTTGGTTGCATCTCAATTGCAAGTTTAATTTGTAACGATGATTATGTATTTTATGAAAGATCAGTCTTGGTTAATCGGTTTTATTTGGGCTTGATGGTATGTCATAAAATTCAAGTGTGTTGTGTACCAAATGATGTGTCTAAGAACGGGCGAGCATATGATTTTATATATGAATTTGTGTTTACAGCTCGCGGGTGGTTGCACCTAAATTGCAGGTTTAATTTGTAACAATGATTCTTTATTTTATGAAAGATTAGTCTTGCTTAAATCATTTTTATTTGGGTTTGATGATATGTTGTAAAATGCAAGTGTGTTATTGTGTCAACTGATAATTTCAGTTTGACGTTTAATTATAAACTTGAACGTTTTATTTTAAACGCGTACATATTTGACTTTACGTATAACCGTCAGGATATCCCGCGTATAATGAGAAACTTTTCTTTGAACGTATTCCGTAACTAGACTAAGTTTAGTCTACGTTAAGCAAGTACATTATTATTCCCATGAGCATGATTTTATAATCATATGCATTCGGTTATACAAATTTTATGCAAATCATTCAAGCCTTGCATTATATTTCATACATGCACTACATACTGTAACATTCCGTATTTTTAGGTCATTTTCAACGTCATCTATTTTACGAGTTATTTTTTTTTT